>JACEFZ010027492.1:10000-265000 GCA_014155875.1 Cepaea nemoralis
CCCCACTCACAAGGATCCACAGATCAATATACAGTACACTGTGACTCATCACCCACAAGGATCCACAGATCAATATACAGTACACCATGACTCCCCACCCACAAGGATCCACAGATCAATATATGGTATTCTGTGACTCCCCACCCACAAGGATCCACAGATCAATATATGGTACTCTGTGACTCCCCAGCCACAAGCATCTACAGCATCTCTGTGACTCCTCAGCCACAAGGATCCACAGATCAATATATGGTACTCTGTGACTTCCCACCCACAAGGATCCACAGATCAATATATGGTACTCTGTGACTTCCCACCCACAAGGATCCACAGATCAATATATGGTACACCGTGACTCCTCAGCCACAAGGATCCACAGATCAATATATGGTACTCTGTGAATCCCCAGCCACAAGAATCCACAAATCAATATATGGTACATTGTGACAATTTAATGTTTGATTGTGTAACGAGCCATTTATCAACACACGTTACACTGTGACAATTTAATGTTTGATTGTGTAAGGAGCCATTGATCAATACTTGGTACACTGTGGCAATTTAATGTTTGATTGTGTAAGGAGCCATTGATCAAACTATATGACACACTGTGACAATTTAATGTCTGATTGTGTAAGGAGCCATTAACAATGCACTTACTTAATTGTGTATACTGTATTTTTAATGCTTGGTTGTGTAAGAAACTATTGATCAATACATGATATGCCGTGACAGTTCAGTATGATCAACATGATTGACTGTATACTTAAGTGTTTGGCTGTGTAAGCAGCCATTTCGTGGGACAATATAGAAACTGAAAAAAACTTATTCATCACAGGAGGGAATTTTATTAGTTTTCAGTGACAAAACTGAAGTTTGTGGTGTGACAACTGGGACAAACAAACAAGACAGTATATAAACACACTAACTAGGCTATTTATGGCACAACAGCTTTCATTTTTTTTAGCACACAAACTATTCTGCTGATGACAGAGAACATGAAATACCAAATGAATCTAATTATGGTAGCGCTACTTAAGCAAGATTTCTCTTTATGGTACAGCAACTGAAACACAAACTATACCTGGTTATGGAAAAGTAATCAGGAGGTGAAACATAAACTATACTTGGTATACGGCAAAGTAAACCAGCAAGTGAAACAAACTATACCTGGTCATAATATACAACAAAGTAACCAGGAGGTGAAACACCAAATATACCTGGTTGTATACAACAAGTAACCAGCAAATGAAACACATGCACTTATACCAAAGTATATTTTTACATTAGACAGATTAAACCAAAATTGAAAGACATGACATATATTTATTTGCTTTTATTACAGAATATGACAATTTGTGAATGAACAGTTCTAAGCATTGGTTTTTTTAATGTACAGTATCAGAGTTAACATATAAGCTCTACTGAAAGAGCTGGTAGATATGGTTAGATAAAGTAACCCAGAATGTTAACTTCTGGACTATGTTTAGAGAAAGAAGAGGGGAGGGTTGTGTGGCCTCCTCTTGAGGTGCATTCAAGGTAAAAGTAGTCCCATAGCTGAAACAGCTGTTGGGGTGTGAAGTGCTTGCCTTCATATATTCTAGGTCATTATATATGAGACAGGACAGCCAGTTCCCTGCCTTGTCACCTTTACTTTCTAGAGGGGGATTTTAGGGTGGGGGGAAAATTAAGATTATCTCAAGATCGCGTTAATACAAGAACCGATTACTTGATATTGTTACTCCCTCCATACTTAACGGTTCTGTGCTTCTCACCCTGCTGAAATTGGTTTTATAACGTAAGTAGACCCACAAATCACGTTTTATGTAGACATCTAGACTTGTTCTAGTATGTGTTATTAAATTTAGCTTCCATTTTTACGTATACTGTGTAGGTATTCAGTAGTAGCATGTCCTTTGCAGAACCTCGCTCCCATAACAAACTTCCAGAAAACCTCTAAATCATAAGCAAGATGTCCCGCGTCTGAAACACCCATCTGGAGATCAACCGTAACATCCTGCACCCATCTTCTCTTTGGCCTTCCTCTTCCTCTCTTCCCAGGCATATACCCCTCCATTATTGTTCTCTCCAAACTTTCGTGACATTTCAAGTGACCAAAATATTTAAATTTTCTTTGTTTTATCGTCTTTAATAGCCAATCATCTTCAATATTCAGCTCTTGAAGTATGAATGCATTTGTTCTTTTCTTTACTCAAAATATTCTTAGAACTCAACAATAACATTCATATTCAAAGGCATTTATGCGCTGTTCAGCTTGTTTAGTAAGCGTATACTGTGTAGGGGCGGGGAGAATTTATATGGAGGAAACACGAAAAGGGGGGGGGGGGGGGTCATATGACATTCTGAACATATGGTGAAGTGTTGGATGGGCCACAAAATGTTGAGAACCACTGTTCTAGACAATTGGGAAACATGTCTGGTCACCATTTTTATAAGTCTAGAACTACCTCGGAACCTTACTGGTCATAAAACATAATTGAACCCGGTCCACTGTCCTGACAGGCAAGCACACTTCAACTAGACCACCATGGCTTCTTATAAGTAAATTAAGTTCAGCACCTGTTCACACCTTGAGGTGAACTGGTCACTCCAGTAGATGATGTGGTCAGTCCACACAGGTAGCCTTTACTTCCCCAGATATTTGACCATCTCGCTTCAGATCGAGCATCTAGCCACTACTCTACCATGACTAGCACATGGCACCTTGAGGTACACAGATCGAGCATCTAGCCACTACTCTACCATAACTCGCACATGGCCCCTTGAGGTACACAGATCGAGCATCTAGCCACTATGCTGCCGTGATTAGCACTTGGCACTTTGAGATACACAGATCGAGCATCTAGCCACTATGCTACCATGACTAGCACATGGCACCTTGAGATACACAGATCGAGCATCTAGCCACTATGCTACCATAACTCGCACATGTGCCTTGAGGTACACAGATCGAGCATCTAGCCACTACGCTACCATGACTCACACATGGCCCCTAAGGTGCACTGAATCAGAAATATGCACCATCAAGCAGTAAATGTAACGGTGCATCATCGCAGAGAGTACAACTGAAACATAAAATATGTCAGCACAGAACCTGGGGTTGGCTGTATTTTATGTTTACCCATAAAAACAAATCTACTAATTACATTACTTAAGACAAGCTAAACGCAGTCACAATGCTTAATTAGGTGGCCTGTTCCTTTCCAGAAACATTCAGAAATTACTTGATACCCATTTATGGGGACTGGGTCCACCCTAGAGCTGTACAGGTCATATTGTGGGGATTGAACTTGAACCACTGATTTTGTAAGCAAGAATTCTAGCTACTATTCTATCATGGACTGAAGTAGTTTGGACAAAAATCACAATGTCACCACTGCGCACTGAAATTATTGGGACCAAAAATCACCATTATACTACAATGGAGTGAATTAGCTTGGACCATAAATCACCATGTCACTGTGAACTGAAATAATTTGGACCAATCACCAACATGTCTCTGTGGACTGAAATTATTGGGACCAAAAATCACCACAATGTTACTGTAGACTGAAGTAGTTTAGATCAAAAATATTGCAAGCTATTGGACAGGACTTTCAACAAGTTGGAACTTGTGATATGTTTGAAACATAAATTTGTGCACCAGTCTACAGATTTCTGCAAACATGTTTACATAAAAAGCCAAGAATCTGTTTGCTTGCCTCCATGCCGTATTTTGGATAAGATTTGTTGAATCACTGAGTGTGGCACCAGATTCTAGAATAAGTTTGTGCCCATTTAACCACAGGATGAAAACCTAACTACTGCGCCACTGATGATGATCATCTCAAATAATTACAAACTCAATACAAATACAACTAGACAATAAACAAGTTGTACTTAAGAAATTTAAAATTGCATAATAATTTGCTCAGGTGTACAAACCAGTAAAGAGAATTTGTACTGGTGTGGAGTTAACCTTCTTATAGTCCATGCCGTGTGGCATTTGTGCTCATGTCTGTCCACAGCCTTCTGTTTCATGTGCTGCCAATCATTTAGGATAACCGATGTTCCTCCATGCCATGATTTCAGACTGTCCAGCATCATCTTAATTGGCCTCCACCTGCCTCTCTTCCCCTCCAACTTTGTCGTTGTGAGGATATACTCCAGACTTCCCCGTCTCATGACATGCCCAAAGAGTGTGAACTGTCTTCTTGTGGTGTGAGTAACCAGTTCTCTTTGTGAGTTAACTTCTTTTAGGATATCTTCATTGCTCTTTCTATCTTTTGTCATCGTGTTCTCATTGTTCTTCTATAAAACCACATCTCAGCCTACTCTCATAAGATCACTGGCAGGAAAAGTAACTTGTTTACTGATTTTTCTGTTGATTTGGATAAAATAAACTAATTCTCGTGGGTAACATTAGTGTCATATGTATTTTGGCGAGTTGTGTCTCTAAGATATATACATATACCATCATGCAGCTAGCCCTTGACAGAACATTGCCCATCAAACGAATCTCAATCTCTTGCCATTTCCTCTGCCTCATGCACCATAATGTCTAAGATGTTTTCCATATCCTGTGTCCATCTTAGTGCTGTATGACCTCTGCCTCGTCTCCCAGGAACCAGGCCTTGCATCGTTGTTCTTTACTAGCACTGTGAAGCGTCATATGGTCAACATATTGTGGCTTCCTAGCTGGACATGATGGAATTGATGAGCTAGTTGCCTTCAATGTTCTGATCTACAAGTTTCCTTCTTCTTGATCCACACTATTCTAAGAACTTTTCTGTAACATTAAAGCTCAGAAACCCCATTTTATAAATGTTTAGAAGCCCCCCCTCAGGTCAAGAAATAAAACCATGGCTCCCAAAAATAAAAATATATACGCCTTTTCAGCAACATATTGAAAGTAACTACAGTGCAGACCTGATAAGGCAAACTCACCTGGGACCCAAGAAATAGTTCTTCTTATCGGAAATTCCTCTTACAAGAGTTCAAGCATATTATAATGCATTTACAGCGTACAATACAATATTGTTCTTCACAACAGAAATTCGCTACATCCGAGATCGCCTGAAGCAGTTTGCACTGTATAATAAAGTATTATCCGTGATCTGCTATTGAGTATGTGTGCATGGCATGCCCCTCTCTCTCACATGAATGCACATGCAATTTTAACAACCTTCCCATCCCATGTCTGAATTTGTTGGTGCTTGTGTCAACTGCCCATAAATCAGATACTGGTCAACAAATTTTAATTCATCATTTCCAATTAACTAATACAAAGCTGATATTTGAACCTGCCTACAAAGAGTTAATGGCACATACTGAGGTTTTTCTTTGTGCGAGCATCTTGTCGTAAATATACATTTCAAATACATGGCGTATCAACATTTTGTCACAATAAAATAAAGAAATAACTGACATGTAATTGCATAACAAGTATCTTTAGGGTCAAGAGGATGTCTCATTAATATCAAAAGTATCTTTAGCCATCAAGCAAAGCTGTATAAGTACTCCATTAAGCACATACGTGCACATGATGTAATATCATAATATGTTGGATGGATGTTGTAGTTGGATGGATGGTTCATTTCTGTTACCTTACACTTAACATGAAATAATCAGTCTGAAAGCAACACATGAGCCTACATTATGGTATTCATATATTACGTGTTCTGCCTGTCCTAATTTGGAAACAGTAACATCAGGAAAAAGCTGGCACTGGTGAAGTTGATAGCAAATTGTGCTGTAATGTAGTGAACACGGTAGGATGCGATTTTGATGCCTGGGCTCATCACTTGCCAAATGAGGGAAAATTTGGCCACCTATCCTTCATTGCTCTCAGCCTTCAAAATGTGAAGCTTTTTGACATGGGACAGCAGAAAACTGTTTCAGGACAAATTTATTATCATTTAACTACAGGAATAACAAAAACATGCTGTGTTATCTGTTTGTTCTATTAATCTTACCTGTTATAATATAGTCTCTTTTGGCGTCAAAAGCACCAGCAACTGGAACACTCCTGGGCGAGGCAGACACTGAAGATATGTATGAATAACTAAATGGTTGAGACAGAAACATCAGGGAAAGTACGGGGTACATGGGCAGCCAAAAATAACTCATAATATGAGAGCTACTCGTGATATTTTCCCAAACTAAAGCCAAGGTGGGGTAATGGCAGCGCAGTGGCCTGAATTCTTGCCTGATAGCCCAGAGGTAATGTGTTTGGATCTCCATCAGGCCAGATTTTTAAAACTAACATGGACTGCCAGGTGAACCCAGATTAACATGAGCACTAGGAAATGTCCTAGGAGAGGCGGGCGATGGGACATTCACATCACCCATTGAGAGGTCAGTATGGCCGAATGGATACAAGTGTGTATTCTTACACTTCTGATGTGCTGATGCTGAGGTAGCAGGTTTAACCCCTACGATGGTCAGTTGGACTGAAATGTTGACTTCTTGTCCTTGACTTGAGGGACGTTAATTACAGGTATTTCAGAAGTCAGAGTGGGTTCATCTAATGGCGAGGGGGACTGGTAAAAGAGAAAGCTAATGCACAAGCAAATATCAGTCCAGTGCACTAGAAGTATTAGCACATATATGGACTACGCTTGAGTTCAAAGTGAGTGAATGTAAAAAAAAGAATCACATCATTGATGGAGTACTGATCTATAAAACTATGGGAATTAGGACAGAGTCAGTCATAAGAAAGTAGCTAACTCACAAAGAGAATTGGTTACTCGCATCAGAAGAAGACAATCAAAATTCTTTGGGCATGTCATGAGAAGGTAGAAGCTGGAGTATGTTGTCACGAGAATGTTGGAGGGAAGGAGAGGCAGGGAGAGACTAAGAAAGACGATGTTGGACAGTTTGACATCCTGGCATGGAGGAGCATCAGTACCAGAAATGACTGGCAGAACACAAGACAGTTAAATAAGTTTGTTGCATATCCTTTACTGGACTTCACAACCAACACCAGCATTAATTTTGCTGTTGTGATCTCTTTGATGTTAGATATATGTGAGACCAGATGGACGGGAATGGGCATTATAACATCTGAGGAATATAGAATAATCTATTCTGGTGGAGAGAAACAACAGCGAGGAGTAGCAATTATAATATAACATATTGGATAAACAGAGAGCAAAATCGATCAAAGGATATTGGACTGTATCAGACAGAGTGTTACTGGTGAAGTTGAGTGGAAGACCTTTTGATGTCAACGTCATCCAAGTTTACGCACCAACAGCAGACAGTAGTGATGACAGCATTGATGAATTTTATAATGATTTAGAGAAAGCCTTCAAGAAATGCAAGAATTCTGAAGTAAATATCATAATGGGTGACTTGAATGCCAAAGTTGGAAATCAACAGGACGGATGCATAGTAGGCAAGTATGGACTAGGGGAACAGAATGAAAGGGGTTGCAGGCTTGTACAGTGGGCAAAAGAGCATGATTTGATTATTGGAAACACCTGGTATCAGCAGCACCCAAGGAGATTATGGACATGGAAGAGTCCTGATCATAATATCAGAAATCAGACTGATTACATTCTCATCAACAGAAGATTCCGAAATGCTTTAAAAGTCGCAAAAACTATATCAAGCGCAGACTGCTACAGCGACCTTAGATTAATTTTAAGCAATTTACATATAAAATTAAAGAAAGTCAAATATTCACAAAGAAACACAAAATTTGATCTACAGGCACTGAAGAGTGAGGAAATAAAAGATAAATTCAATGTAGAGGTAAAGAACAGATTCGATGCATTGTCCGATATGGAAATATTATTTCAAGACGTCAGTGACCAATGGGAAATATTAAAGAAATCAATCAACCAAGCTGCAGAAACAACCACCCCAAAAATAAAGATAATAGGACGCAAGAAATGGATGACGGAAGACATCTTAAAACTCATGGAAGTAAGAAGAAATAACAAAAATAACAAGGAAAAATATGAAGAGATTCACAGGAAAATTAGGAAGCTATGCAAAGAGGCAAAAGAAACATGGCTTGATGAAAATTGCAAGGAAATTGAAAACCAACACAACACCCGGAATACCAAATTAATGCACAAAAGAATTAATGACATCACTAACAAAAGAACACACACATCAACGGGTTGCCTAAAAACCAAAGATGGCAAATTCATAATAGAAAAAGATCAGATTTTACACTGCGTGGTCAGATTATGTGAAAGGCCTTTGTGATGATACAAGAGAAGAACAATATGATCATCGGAATAATAATGAAGGACCATCAATTTTGAAGATGGAAGTTCAGAATGCTCTTAACCATATGAAAACTGGCAAGACCCATGGTACAGATAACATCACAATAGAAATGATCAATGCCTTAGAAGAATATGGAATAGACCAAGTCACCAGACTGCTGAACGCAATATACGATACTGGAGATATACCTCCTGAATTATGTAATTCTATATTTATTGCAATCCCGAAGAAGTCAGGAGCCTTGGAATGCGATCAACATCGAACAATTAGTATAATGAGCCACATCACGAAGATTCTGCTGAGAATTATCATGCAAAGAGTTAGGAAGAAAATACAAACCGAAATAGGAGAAGAACAATGTGGGTTTGTAGAAGGCAAGGGCACAGTAAATGCTGTGTATATACTGAGAACAGTAATTGAGCGTTTTATAGAAGTAGACAAAGATCTATATCTTTGCTTTATTGACTACACAAAGGCTTTCGATAAAGTGAGACATGTCGACATGATAAGGATGCTTGAAGATCTACAAATTGATGGAAAAGACCTTAGACTTGTAAAAAACATATATTGGAAACAACAAGCTGCCATAAGAATTGATAATGAAGTAGGTCAATATCAGCCTATTAAGAGAGGTGTGAGACAGGGATGTGTAATGTCTCCAGATCTTTTTTCCCTGTACAGTGAAAATATTTTCAGAAATATAGAGGATATGGAAGGAATCAACATTGGGGGACGATACATCAATAACATTAGATATGCAGATGATACAGTCTTGATTGCAGACAATGAACAGGACCTGCAAAATTTAGTAGATGCGGTTGTTGCACACAGTGAACAACTAGGGTTAGAACTGAATATTAAGAAGACACAGATTATGGTCGTCACTGGGAAGAAGGAAATACCACAATGTGATATACAAGTAAATGGGCATAGTCGTAAGCAAGTGAATCGATACAGTTATCTCGGCACAGTCATAACATCTGATGGGAGATGCCTTGAAGAGGTTAGAACAAGAATTGCCATTGCGAAGGTAGTCTTTTGCAAGATGAAAAGCATACTGACCAATAAAAAGACATCAATTGAAATGAGAAAAAGAGTGTTGAAGTGCTACAAAGAACCTATACTTTTGTATGGATGTGAAACGTGGACAATAAGCAGTCAAGCTGAAAAACAGCTGATAGCCGTGGAAATGTGGTTTCTGAGGAAAATGCAAAGAATACCATGGACAGACAGAAAAAAACCAATGAACAAGTCCTTCAAGAAACAAATGAAGATCGTAAACTGATTAGAGTCATTAGACGTAGACAGTCAAAATTTTTTGGGCATGTTATGAGAAGAAATGACTTGGAGAACTTGGTGACGACTGGCAAGATCGAAGGGAAGAGAACAAGGGGAAGACTGAGAAGTAAATACCTGGATGGCTTGGCCATGTGGCATGGTCGAGACAGGAACACTGAGCTGATCCACGACTGGTGATCGAGTGAGATGGCAGAACATGACGGCCCACGCTTACCGGCATGGCACATGATGGATGGATGGATCTCTTCGAAAGTTTATGTTTGGTAGTTTGCCATTGCTTTCTGAACAACTGGCACCCATACCATTTCGTAAAAAACCAATGCAAGGCGGTCTGCTGCCAAATCACCTGCAGCTGTCTTTCAAACGCGGGTATGCGAGATTACGAACTGCCTTCGTAACCTCTTCGCCACGGAGCCGGCACACAAGACAGAGGTCTGTGGAAAGACACAATCACCATCGCCACATGACATGGACTGCAAGAAGACAACTGTGTCGTCAAGCAAGTAACATATTACTAAATAAAAAAACTGATTGTGAGAATAATATACTAACAGAACAAGCACATTCTGGCAGAATGATCTATTGTTAACCTGAGCTGAGTCTGTATAATGTAAATGGCTCTTGTTGATCAATTATGATATATTATTTTGATGAGTTACATCTTATTCTGAACGTGAACAATTACAGAACCAAGTAGGAATCAGAGCAACCAGGTCACCAGAAAGACGATGCCATGCATAGAACTCAACAGGCTGAAATCATCATTACATGGCATGCCGATGCGCATGGATGGTTATATTACATGGCATGCCGATGCGCATGGATGGTTATATTACATGGCATGCCGATGCGCATGGATGGTTATATTACATGGCATGCCGATGCGCATGGATGGTTATATTACATGGCATGCCGATGCGCATGGATGGTTATATTACATGGCATGCCGATGCGCATGGATGGTTATATTACATGGCATGCCGATGCGCATGGATGGTTATATTACATGGCATGCCGATGCGCATGGATGGTTATATTACATGGCATGCCGATGCGCATGGATGGTTATATTACATGGCATGCCGATGCGCATGGATGGTTATATTACATGGCATGCCGATGCGCATGGATGGTTATATTACATGGCATGCCGATGCGCATGGATGGTTGTTTCGCCATCTCACATAATCATCACAGTCGTGGATCAGTTTTGTGTTGTTTCTCGAATATGCAATGTGGCCAAACCATCCAGGTATTTACTTCTCTGCTTTCCCCTTGTTTTTTTCCCCCTCAATCTTGCCAGTTGTCACCAAGTTCTCCAGTTTATTTCTTCTCATAACGTCCCAAATAAAAAATCTTACCGCCTACGTCTAATTTCTCTAATCAGTTTATGGTTTTGTTTCTTGTAGGACTTGCTCATTGGTTTTTCTGTCTGTGTACAGTATTCTTTGCTGAAATACCTCATGTTTAATAACTATACGTAGGAGATACTGATGAATGTAACCGTGGAACTGGTATAAGGACAGCTAAACATTTGCTGTAGGAATGTCCAACAAATGCAGGATAGAGAAAAATATTTTGGCTTACACCTGCTCCAAGTGAGGACAAACCATGGAGATGCCAGCAAGCTCCAGCTGATGGTTGCTTTCTTTAGATATATTCATGTTGACATCCAAAGATGTATGAAGTAGAAATGTATGGACATACCTTTACTAAACTGCATGAAGTTTGGCACTGTTATAATTATTCACATTAAGCAAAATTTGAAAAGCTCCTGTAATGCACGCTAACATGCAATAAAAGCCCCAAACATTAATTAAGTCACCACAATGAGACACATAACCACAGGGGAAAAAAAAGTTGTTGCATATCCTTTACAAGACATAGCAGTCAACCCCAGCATTACTTGGCTGTTTGTGATTCGTGGGCAAGTTTACGTTCAGAACCACAGAAATGCCACGTCAAATATGTTCAATAAATATGACAATGTATGTTAAACATGCTAAAACGGAACAGGAAATTCTTCTAGACTGACGACAGCAATCGTGATCAATACACAGGTTGGGGTAACCCAAGACAGCTGTAGGCTTGTGAACAAGGCCTTCATGTGTAATAGGATGAAGTGACCAGTTCTATTCCTCACCACCTGTCTATTGATATATCAAAAATATGTGAACTACCGAGGACTTATTTTACGAAGCTAGGTCCAACCCTAAAGCCATGCTGGTCAGATCAGAATAAAGCAATACTTAGTACACGTATCTGTTATGTACCACTATGTCACCAGTACACATACATATTGATGACCACTCTCTCGGTATGTGTACATTCTAATTGACCATATGTCACCATGTATACATACATACTATCTGACCACTATGTCTGTATGTGTACATACTATCTATATAATCACTATGTCTGTATGTGTACATACAGACCATTATATTACCATGGCTAAAGGCAACTGTACAGTTCAGCACAATGGAAGGTAGTGAGGAAGAAAACTGGTCATTTCATCTCTTAAAGCCATGACTTAGTACATGTGAAGGCTTAACATATTTATATATATAACATTGCATGAGAAGTCAAACACACAAAATATTACAATACTTCATACAGAAAATCAAGACTCAATTATGCCCATAATGAATACACAATTCTTCTGAAATAAAGCTGATATAATGCTCTATATACAAACAATCAATCCAAAACAAAATGTACATTGTAGAGTTCAACGCTTTGACACAGGCAAAGAACAAAAAAAAAAAAAAAGTCAAAAATTTTGCAAAATACATTCTCTGACTATCACAAAACACAGAAAATATCACCAGACATTTCAGTATATGCTTAACATTTCAACAATCTGGCAAAACTGGAAATGGCTCACAATGTAATCCTCTGCAAAAGAAAACAAATGCAGAAAGTGAACAGGTAATTGGACAAACAGATCAGCATCACCGTGTAGCAGACCCTTTACAGAAGATCACTTTTCTCATGACCCGGTGAAATGAATCTTACCCTCTTGCCATTTATCCCACCTCATTCCGTTTATCCCACCTCATTCTGTTTATCCCACCTCATGCAGGTCAGCATGGTTGAATAGGTAAGAACGCGTGTTCTTAAACATCCATTGTGCTGATGTCGAGGTAAGCGGTTCAACCCCTACACCGGACAGCTGGACTAAAATGTTGACTTGTCGTCCTTGACTTGGGAATGTAAATTACAAGTACCCCTGAGTTCGCCTGATAGCGAGGGACACTGTTAATAGGGAAAGCTAATCTACAAGCAAAATTCAGTCCATCGCTACTATAAATAGTGTGTATGGATTATGCTTGAGTTCAATGCGAGTAAATGACCAAAAAAAAAAAAAAAAAAAAATTCCACCTCGTACACCCTCATGCCCCAGATGTTTGCAATGTCTGGTATCCATCTTTGTGCTGATCAACCCCTGCCTTTTCTTCCACTAACCATACCTTCATGTTTTTTCCAGGCCATTGTGACGCTTAATATGGCTAAAATATTTCAGTATCTGAGACATGATTCTGTGTATGAGCCGGATGTCTTCAATGTTCAGGTCTTTTCAGTAATTGTCTTCTTTTTTGGTCCATGATTTTCTAAGAAATTTTCTGTAACATTTGAACTCAAAAGTTCCAATTGTAAAATTTAGTGCTTGAGTCAAGAACCTATGTCACAGCACTCAGAACATTCCCATACGTTTTCTGTCCTCATCTTCAACAGCCAGCGAAGAGTCACAACACTAATAATACCCACTGCAACTGATTATAAGGGTGTCTGGCCTTTAATTGGAGTACTGAGTGTTGGCCAGATCCTCTGGTTACTTCCTGCATCACCATTCTCTCTAGATCATGATGATTTATCTGTTCTGCTACACCATACATACAATCCCAGAGAGCCCTTGTGTCCAGACTCAGCCAATCTGTCTGCCTGCTCATTTTCCACGATGCCAGCATGTCCTGATTTTTGAATTGAAGCATGTCACTCTGTACAAAGCATGCTTGATTGTACCTTTCTCAAGAATAAGTTATGTCTAGAAGTTCCATATTTTGCCAGACTGTATCACATCTTATAATGAACCAAAAAAAAAACAAAAAAAAACAGATATTTATTACACCTAGTGACTGTATATGAACATCTGTTATATATGAAGTTGCATAAAGGACAACAATGAATTCCCCCCTATCAATACATTAATTTCTCAAAACTGAAGAGCACTTATTTTATGTCACAAATTTCCAACAATGCAGTGCGCTGAAATATGCTGAGTATTAACATAGAACAGCTTTGTATTCAAACAGAACATATCACTTGAAGTAAATTGTACAATTAAAAATAAGAACAATTCTAAAGATGACTATCAACTTGTGAGAAATAGCTCTTACATTAAACATCAATCGGCAAGAGATCTATAGCCAGAACTGACACTCGTCCTGAGAAAATTATGGTATCTACTGTAGCTAATTCTATATGAAGCAGCTCTTAATATGTCTACAACCGGAATTCTTGATACATTCTATACAAAGGGAGTTAATACGTCTACAACTAGACTTCTGGGTCATTCTATACTAAGGGAGATAATATGGCTATAAGCAGACCTCTTGGCTCTTTCTGTACCAAAGGAGTTAATATAGATAGCCATGAGCAGACTTCTTGGCTCATTCTGTACCAAGGGAGCTAATATAGATAGCTATGAGCAGATCTTTTGGCTCATTCTGTACCAAGGGAGTTAATATAGATAGCCATGAGCAGACTTCTTGGCTCATTCAAGTTTAAAGTTATTTCAATGTGTTGTGATCTGATAAATTAAAGTTTAAAAGACAACAATCACCTTCAAATTAATATCCTGTGAGGGTAAAACCATGGGCAGCCGCTATTTGCGGCTGACTCAGTCACAGGATTATTAATCTGAGCCAGAGATGAACCCTAAAATAACTCCTCGTTGAGGTTGAACGGTGTCAAGGTAGTGGTATATTCCAATGCGTTGTGTCAACATGCCATGGACAATAATCCCTTTAAAATTAATTTCAGAAATGGGGCTGATTTGGTCATAGAAGGATTATTAATCTGAGACTGGGATGGGCCCCAATTATAACTTCTTATCTGAGGTTGAACAGGGTAGGAGTAATGACCGACCGATGTGTAGTGATTTGAGAAATTAAACTTTTAAGTTTCAAGTCATTTAAATGTGCAGTGATCTGAGAAAATGAGCTGTCAAGTTTCAAGTTATTTAAATGTGTAATGATTTGAGAATATAAACTTACAATTTCAAGTCATATCAGTGTATGGTGATGTGATAAATTGTGGGGGTTTCAGTTCAGTTCAATATGTGATGA
This sequence comes from Cepaea nemoralis, assembly GCA_014155875.1. Taxonomy (NCBI): domain Eukaryota; kingdom Metazoa; phylum Mollusca; class Gastropoda; order Stylommatophora; family Helicidae; genus Cepaea; species Cepaea nemoralis. Next base: position 24,895 of record JACEFZ010027492.1, read on the forward strand.
TCACAGAAATCAGCTGTAAAGTTTTAAAATCATCTCATATGCTTAAACGCATTCCATACCTAGCTACTTGCCATATATCCAACAATCATTCCACACCAAGAAACTCGCTATACGTTCACTGGTTACCCATGTGTCACATACTTTACTGAAGAAAACTGAAAATGACTTGGTCCTGTAACCAGTGAACTGATGAACATACAGGGGTGTGCTTCCCATAGAATGAGTTACCGCAGATACAAAATAGTTGGGGTCATCTGTCGACACGACCTCCTAACCTGGCTCTCAGTTACCTCTAGTGCCATTTCTCATTAGGTTCTCCTAACATGTGCCTGACAGTAAACACAAGAACATCAGAAAATGAATATTGTTTAATCTTGGTCGCCTCTAGCGCTAATTCTCGATATGACCTCCTGACAGAGATAACAATAAACATAAGGAACTTCACAAAATGAATATTATGTTTTCTCTTGGTTGGCTCCAGTGCTATTTCCGCTTCAACTTCTCTGGATTATTTGATGCCATATTGCTGAAGTCTCGAAAAACATCTTGAAAAGTTTCATCCCCTGGTGATACATGAGGAAAACAAACACAATTAGAAGTGGCACAAAGGTCTGAGTGACATAGTGGTTAGTGCACTTGCATAGTGGATTTAGGCACTTGCTGTAGACAGGGATCTGGGTTCAATCCCTAGAAAAGACAGGATTGTGTTTTTTTTCCCCCTGACCAGTATAGGATACACAGCCTCATAGAAATATGTACTAGGAAATTTTCTGAATCTTCTGGAAATTGTCAGGAAAGGAAGGTCATGAGGAAAGGAACTAGCCACCCTTACTCATGTATCATGGCTTAAAATATGTATAAAGGTCCAACACTCCACATTCCAATGGCAGTATCTGCTTTAGGACAATCTTTTTTTTTGCTTACAGAGTTGCATGTAAACAATATGCCAAATGAACAGACTTAAGAAATATGGCTGTTGCTGATAACAAATTTACTTCAATTAGACACAAATATGGCGTTTTCAGTTGGATAAGTCATGACAGCTCTGTCAATGCTTATATTAACAGCCTCATATTTTTAGACCAATAAACACCTGATGAGTGATTTGGTCGATATCAAGTCAGCTGTCAGCTGCCTTTGCGTCTCAGGACATTTCCTGGTAGCCATTTCAGGATGAACGGATATGGGAGGCCACCAGGTCAATGACAAAATACTGACCTGAAAAGGGATGTAACACAGGACCAACAGGGAAGCAAGCAGGCAGGCTCGCCACAACACCACCAAATTTCTCTGGGTCAAAGAAGCACCAAGATGAAAGCATAAACACTCACTGCAAGCCGCCCATCATTAGAATTCCATGGCAAGAGATCTATTTGGCAGTGCCCATCTGCTCTCTTTTTTATTTTCCAATGAGCCCTCAACCAACTCACGCTTACACCCGCTCCACTTGGGGACAAACTCTACGGAGATGTCAACAACCTCAAGTTGACTGTTGCTTTCCTTAAATATAAGGCTGACATCTGAAGGTCTATAGTATGTCCACATTTGTTTGCCACAATATAAACATCAATATCTCAGTAACCAACTGAGGGGAAATTATGAAATTTAGTATATAACCTTATCATTATGTCCACCCAACAAAAAAAATTTTGTTCTGGAGATTTTACAGCAGATTTCGAAGTTTGTTTATATGACATATATAATTTACAAGTCTGACATGAAATTCCTAATTTTAAATGTATTACAGCGTAGCCAGACAATCAGGGCTCAATTTTGAATATTGCACGTGTTTTCACAGGATTGGCCTTTTGCCAACCCCCCGCGTTGTTCAAACTAAGACTGTTCAGAGGTGTCTCAAAATGTGGGCTATTTCATGAAACCTGATTAATATGTTTTGTTTGTTTATTTAAATCTTACCACTTATCGCTAACATTGAAATGTGTGAATATTTTTCAATGGGCTTTAATGCAAAATTGTACACTTCAAAGAATCGCTATGAAGTTGTACACATATTTTTGTCAAGAAGCTGATCGCAAGAAACTGTTTTATCATCATCATCATCATCATCATCATCATCATCATCATCATCATCATCATCATCTTCCACTTCTGCCGTCAAGCGTCGTGGGGAGGAATAATTTGCGTTCCAGCGCCCGGTGGACGGCACTGGATAGTGTCATTCCGTGTGGTTGTAATACTGTTTTATACTATTACAAATTCCGAAAAAAGAACAATGCATGTATTGGGCTTGAGTAAACGGATCTATCTATCTATCTATCTATCGGTCTGTCTGTCTGTCTGTGTGTGTGTCTGCCTGCCTGCCTGCCTGTCTGTCTGTCCGTGCTATTAAATATTGATAAAAGGTACTGGAAAAAACGTCTGGACCATGTGTTGAAAGAGGAAGAGGACTATTGGAGAAAGGATGGATTGAATTTTATGCAACCGAGAGCAATCATCAACCTACTGGAATCATCCGACACAGATTAAGGTCTGAGCAGATCGCAGAACTTAATCTACGTACACACTTACTGGGATATTTTGCTCCAACTAATCAGACAAATTGCAGACCCTTAACATTACAGCATCAGCATCAGCTGAAGAAACAAGAAGGAAATGAAAAATAAGGCAAGAAATATAGTCCTTCTACTTTCCTGTTAATTTACAAATTATTTACCCCGTGCCTCTGTAAATTCTCTGTCTTTACTAATATTACACATTGCACCCCTCTCGGGATTCTCCGTGGTGAAGTGGTCAAGCCGTCTGACTCGGGCTCCGAAGGTTGTATGTTCGATTCCGGGCCGCGTCATTCATTTCAAGAGTGCATTTTTTCGGAGACTCCCGAGGGTCGTCGCTGGAGCTACGGAGTTCGTGCTTTGTGCGACGCTTTCCGCGCTGCGGAAAGAAACTGAGCCATATGGGATAAAAATCCGGTGCAATGCAGCCGACCCTGTCGATTGTAAGCTACTTCTTTCATTGCACCCACTCCCATACGAATCCGGATACGCCTTTGTTTGTCATCTGAATTTGCAGGTCCACATTACCGTAAACATAACTTTTTTAGCGAGAAATCACTAGTTGTTAAGCAAAACATCAAAGGAATGTCGCCGCTTTCAATGATTTAAGTTGTTTTTGGACCTATCAAAGACATATTCCTTGGGTGGGGGTAAATATAAGACGGCTGGAAAAATTTCATAACGATGCAACAGAGTTTTCAAAATAATTGATCGTGAATGAAGGCAAACAAATGTGGACATACTATACAAAGAAAAAGACAGAAGCAGACGCCCTACTTTCAAGTCACTCTGCCACATTCTTCATGTTAAGTCTACTAAAAATTCAAAACTGACGCTTAGTGGCAAAAGAAGTAGGACACAAGAAGAAGTAAAAGGCAAATTCAAACCCTCATTACCTTCCACATCTGCGCCCCCCCCCTCCCCCATGGGTAATACTGCCCACTTTGGGAACCACTTGTGTAGATCAAGCTAAAAACATGAACATTAATTCAAGACATTGTTGAATGAAAGAACAGAAAGCTTCATATAAAATGAGATAAAAGACTGTGAAGGTAAGTTACTAAGTAGGCAGAAAACTCACCTGGATTTCCTAGGTAACCATCTGCTTCCTTCATTTCATCATTAAGCTTGGATAACCTCAACCTGAAACACAGGATCCATGTCAGTTCAATAACCACACACCAAACTATCACAACAAGCACACAAATCCACTTTCTGAATATGTGTTCGTGGCTTGTTATTATGTATGGATGCGAATGCTGGACAATGAGTCATGAAACTGTGAAGAAACTGGAGGCAGTGGAGATGTAGGTCTTGAGAAGAATATTGAGAATATCCTGGACAGAGAAGAATGTTGAGAATATCTTGGACAGAGAAGAATTCTGAGAATATCTTGGACAGAGAAGAATGTTGAGAATATCGTGGACAGAGAAGAATATTGAGATTATCATGGACAGAGAAGAATGCTGAGAATATCTTGGACAGAGAAGAATTCTGAGAATATCTTGGACAGAGAAGAGTATTGAGAATATCTTGGACAGAGATGAATGTTGAGAATATCTTGGACAGAGAAGAATTCTGAGAATATCTTGGACAGAGAAGAATGTTGAGAATATCTTGGACAGAGAAGAATGTTGAGAATATCTGGGACAGAGAAGAATATCGAGATTATCATGGACAGAGAACAATGTTGAGAATACCACAAACAGAGATGAATGTTGAGAATATCCTGGACAGAGAAAAATGTTGAGAATATCATGAACAGAGAAGAATGTTGAGAGTATATGGGACAGAGAAGAATGTTGAGAATATATGGGACAGAGAAGAATATCGAGATTATCATGGACAGAGAAGAATGTTGAGAATATCTGGGACAGAGAAGAATATCGAGATTATCATGGACAGAGAAGAATGTTGAGAATACCACAAACAGAGATGAATGTTGAGAATATCCTGGACAGAGAAGAATGTTGAGAATATCATGAACAGAGAAGAATGTTGAGAATATCATGAACAGAGATGAATGTTGAGAATATCTGAGACAGAGAAGAATGTTGAGAATATCATGAACAGAGAAGAATGTTGAGAATATCTGGGACAGAGAAGAATGTTGAGAATATCCTGGACAGAGAAGAATGTTGAGAATATCTGGGACAGAGAAGAATATCGAGATTATCATGGACAGAGAAGAATGTTGAGAATACCACAAACAGAGATGAATGTTGAGAATATCATGAACAGAGAAGAATGTTGAGAATATCATGAACAGAGATGAATGTTGAGAATATCTGGGACAGAGAAGAATGTTGAGAATATCATGAACAGAGAAGAATGATTGAGAATATCATGGACAGAGAAGAATGTTGAGAATATCTGGGACAGAGAAGAATATCGAGATTATCATGGACAGAGAAGAATGTTGAGAATATCTGGGACAGAGAAGAATATCAAGATTATCATGGACAGAGAAGAATGTTGAGAATACCACAAACAGAGAAGAATGTTGAGAATATCATGAACAGAGAAGAATGTTGAGAATATCCAGGACAGAGAAGAATGTTGAGAATATCCAGGACAGAGAAGAATGTTGAGAATATCCTGGACAGAGAAGAATGTTGAGAATATCCTGGACAGAGAAGAATGTTGAGAATACCACAAACAGAGATGAATGTTGAGAATATCATGAACAGAGAAGAATGTTGAGAATATCTTGTACAGAGAAGAATGTTGAGAATATCCTGGACAGAGAAGAATGTTGAGAATATCGTGTACAGAGAAGAATGTTGAGAATATCTGGGACAGAGAAGAATATCAAGATTATCATGGACAGAGAAGAATGTTGAGAATACCACAAACAGAGATGAATGTTGAGAATATTATGAACAGAGAAGAATGTTGAGAATATCATGAACAGAGAAGAATGTTGAGAATATCATGGACAGAGAAGAATGTTGAGAATATCTGGGACAGAGAAGAATGTTGAGAATATCATGGACAGAGAAGTAAACAAATACTGAGGCACTGAAAGTTGCAGGTGTTACATTTTGTTGTTGTTGCGTATCCCTTATGGGACATTGCAGTCAACACCAGCATTTTTAAGCTGCTGTTGATGTACTACGCAAGTGCTACGTTCAGTAGTTTGCCATTGCTTTCTGAACGACCGGCTCCCATACCAGCACATTATAACACAACGCGACACGGTCTGCTGCACAAATTGGTCGCAGCTGAGCTTTGAACGCCTGGTACCTGGCTCACGAACTGCGTTCGCAAGCTTTTAGCCACGGAGCCGGTAGGTGTTACATAATAATTTCTTAAAACCACGAGGAAAAGAGATATGAAATTTATGGGACATATCAAATGAAGCAATGAAACAGAGAAATTAGCATTATGTGGGGAAAATATTAGGCAAAAGAGACAGAGAAAGATGCATGTGGAAAGCTGGGCAACAATAATATATGCATTGCCAACTTCATCAAAACATCACTTTTGAGAGATGATTGGAGAATGGTGACCCCTGATGTCTGCAGCAGACCTGGCTCCAGAAGAAGATGACACATCCAACATTAATTACCTGGCCAATTAAGAAAACACAAGAATCTGGCTTTATAAAAACAGTGGTTTACAAAAAAAAAACTTTTACAAAAAAAAACGACAAAATCATCCAATAACAGACAAATGAAGCGAGCTAATGCAGCTGGCAGAACACAGGACTTGCCAAAACTGTGGTTCCAAATTCAAATCTCTAGCTAAGCAGGGATTATATTCTAACTGCACACAAATCTGGAGTCTACGAATCCTTGAGTAATGGCTGCCAGAGATTTCTTTCGCAAAAGAAAATGTGATGAGTAAGGCAGATGGCCACCTCACCTCACAATACTGTGATCTAGGAGACATAAAATCCTCATATTTCTATGGCAGTATGTAAAATAATGATGCATGCATATTTACTTACAGAGTGACAATATCAGCATTGGCGTTTTCTACTGCAATCATTAATGGAGTCTGGAAACAGAAAAGGTCAACATTATTTTTGTCTTTGTAACAATCAATAGAAGAATTTAGTTACTTCATTATACCAGAAACTCTTCTTGCATTAGCAAATGTATGTTGTCACTATATAAATATGTCTCGTGGTAAAACAAAATAAAATGTACTGATAACCAATAAGTCATCTCACTGGAGAAGGCAGCCTTTTGCAAGATGGAAAACGTACTGACCAATAAAAAGATGTCATTTGCAACGAGAAAAAGAGTGTTGAAGTGCTACATAGAACCTTCACTTTTGTATGGATGTGAAGCATTGACAATGAGCAGACAAGCTGAAAAACAAACTACAACATATCCAGGCGAACCTTCTGGCCTAGAGAGACAACAGTGGAAGATAAACTATATGGACCGCTGAATGAACTAAAAAAGACTGTTAGATTCATACAAGACGACAAACATTGCAGTTTATAAACATATTTCAGGCGAACGAAAGAAGAAGATAATTGATGGCTGTGGAAATGTGGTTTCTGAGGAAAATGCAAAGAATACCATGGATAGACAGAAAAACCAATGAACAAGTCCCACAAGAAACAAATGAAAACCGTAAACTGATTAGAGAAATTAACGTAGACAGTCATTGTGACGTGTTAGGCCACGTTCTGAGAAGAAATAAATTGGACATCTTGGTGACAACTGGCAAGATCAAGGGGAAGAGAACAAGGGAAGGCAGAGAAGTAAATACCTGGATGGCTTGGCCACATGGTATGGTCAAGACAAGAACACTGAGCTGATCCACGACTCTGGTGATCAAGTGAGATGGCGAAATATGACTGCCCACGCTTATCGGCATGGCACATGATGAATGAATCTCATTATACAAGAAAGTTATTACATGTGAAGATAATCACACCATCCTTGTGTATGCTCCATGTTTGAACAGACACAGCAAAAGGTGATGGCTGGAGGAAGTGTTACAGGTAGTCTGCTTCTGGTTACTGCACAAACTCATAAATTACAGGTGAAGATCTCAGGCACGCTGAACCATACTGGTGATGCTCCTTGTCATAATCAACTCACAGCCAAAGTTAATACATAGAGGAGCAATTTTATAGTTGATAACTAGAGGAGCAGGTTTATGATTGATAATTAGAACTAGAGGAGCAGGTTTATAGTTGATAACTAGAGGAGCAGGTTTATAGTTGATAACTAGAGGAGCAATTTTATAGTTGATAACTAGAGGAGCAGGTTTATAGTTGATAACTAGAGGAGCAGGTTTATAGTTGATAACTAGAGGAGCAGGTTTATAGTTGATAACTAGAGGAGCAGGTTTATAGTTGATAACTAGAGGAGCAGGTTTATAGTTGATAACTAGAGGAGCAATTTTATAGTTGATAACTAGAGGAGCAGGTTTATAGTTGATAACTAGAGGAGCAGGTTTATAGTTGATAACTAGAGGAGCAGGTTTATAGTTGATATCTAGAGGAGCAGGTTTATAGTTGATAACTAGAGGAGCAGGTTTATAGTTGATAACTAGAGGAGCAGGTTTATGATTGATAACTAGAACTAGTGGAGCAGGTTTATAATTAATAACTAGAGGATCATCTAAAACAGTGGTTCTAAACCTTATTTGGCCCATGCCCACCCTTTACAATAGTTCAGAACGTCATTTCCCCCCTTTTGAATTTCCTCCCTATAAATTCCCCCCCCCCCCCCCCCCCCCCCCCCACCCTTACACAGTATATATAAAAATGGAAACTAAATTTAATAACACATACTAGAACAAGTATAGAATCTACACAAAACATAATTTGCGGGTCTGCTTACGTTATAAAATGAATTTCATTAGGGCGAGAAGTACAGAACCGTAAAATTTAGAGGGAAAAACAATATCAAGTAACTGGTTCTCATATTAATGCAATCTTGAAATAATCTTAATTTCCCCCCCCCCCCCCCCCCCCCCCCCATGGAAACCCTAAAATTCCCCTGGGGGTGGGGGGGGGGGGAATTCCCCACCGGTTGAGAACCACTGGTCTAAAAGTTACCAACTGAACTCACCATTCCTTTGTTGTCTTTGGCATTCTGGTCAGCCCGTCTCTTTAAAAACTGGCAAACTTGGCTGCAGAAGATGAGCGTGTATATATAGACATGTATAATACAATTTAAAGAAAATATGGCAAGGACTGCAACTTGTAGCCACAACATTGCAACTTGTGGTCATAATATTGCAACTTGTAGTCACAACATTGCAACCTGTGGTCATAATATTGCAACTTGTAGCCACAACATTGCAACTTGTGGTCATAATATTGCAGCTTGTAGCCACAACATTGCAACTTGTGGTCATAATATTGCAACTTGTAGTCACAACATTGCAACTTGTGGTCATAACATTGCAACTTGTAGCCACAACATTGCAACTTGTCATAATATTGCAACTTGTAGTCACAACATTGCAACTTGTGGTCATAACATTGCAACTTGTAGTCACAACATTGCAACTTGTGGTCATAATATTGCAACTTGTAGTCACAACATTGCAACTTATGGTCATAATATTGCAACTTGTAGTCATAACATTGCAACTTGTGTTCATAATATTGCAACTTGTAGTCACAACATTGCAACTTGTGGTCATAATATTGCAACTTGTAGTCACAACATTGCAACTTGTGGTCATAATATTGCAACTTGTAGTCACAACATTGCAAGTTGTGGTCATAATATTGCAACTGGTAGTCACAACATTGCAACTTGTGGTCATAATATTGCAACTTGTAGTCACAACATTGCAACTTGTGGTCATAATATTGCAACTTGTAGTCACAACATTGCAACTTGTGGTCATAATATTGCAACTTGTAGTCACATCATTGCAACTTGTGGTCATAATATTGCAACTTGTAGTCACAACATTGCAACTTGTGGTCATAATATTGCAACTTATAGTCACAACATTGCAACTTGTGGTCATAATATTGCAACTTGTAGTCACAACATTGCAACTTGTGGACATAATATTGCAACTTGTAGACTTAATATTGCAACTTGTAGTCACAACATTGCAACTTGTGGTCATAATATTGCAACTTGTGGTCATAATATTCTAACTTGTTATTATATTGCAACTGTTGGTCATAACATTGCAACTTGTGATAATTATATTGCACCTTATCATAACATTGCAACTTGTGGTCATAAGATTGCAACTTATCATACCATTGCAACTTATCATAACATTGCAACTTGTGATCATAACAGTTAAACTTATCATACTATTGCAACTTGTGGTCATAATATTGCAACTTGTGGTCATAATATTGCAACTTGTGGTCATAATATTGTAATTTATCATAATATTGCAACTTGTGGTCATAATATTGCAACATGTGGTCATAACATAAAAAAAACTGACATTATGTTAAAGCCAAGAAGTCAGAAGAAGGAATGACAGAAGATGGTGGTTGATACAGTGGTTATAGAAAGTAAAACAGGACGCAGCTTGAATAATACAAAGAGAGACGTTATGGTAACACCAATGGAGCGGTTTCTAGTGAAGTGTACAATTAATGTCATTTGCATTCATTTCGAGGAAAATATAGAAGTTCAAATTTGTATGCACATGGATAACATCAAATGGGAGATTTCTCACAGAAACAAACAAAGAAAAGAAAAAGAAAAAAAAACTGCATTTTATAACATGAGGAACATCCTCTTCTGTAAATCCCTGTCATTGGAAGTTAGAAAACAAATAATTCTTATGCCTTAAACAGAACCATTTATAATAAATGGTTGTGAATCCTGGACAATGATTTAACAAGTAAGAAATAATAGGCAAAACTAATCCACACGCAAAAATCAGTAAAGCAAGGACTACACTTGAGTTCAAAGCAGGAAATGTTAACAGAAAAGGGAAGACAGGAAGAGAAGATTCTAGACAGCCCATCATCACAGCATGGCCTAAAATTACAACAGGTAACATGAAACAATCTCATGGAGATAATGTGGTGAAAAAAGATCTAAATACACACGGAGATGAGAATCAGAAAAAGAAGTAATAATATGAGGAAGGGTGGAGGGTGTTGAAGAGATAGTCAAGGATAGGATAGCTTGCTGTGCATTGGTTGAAGACTTATGCTTCATATGCTTCACTGGAGGAGGAAAGGGGGGGGGGGGGGGGAAGAAAATGCTATTGAATATAGACAATTTGTATGGAGAAATCCCAAACTGATAGTAACAACTGAATAACTTTATATACTACGAGGGTAATTTAATAAGTAAGTCACAAATGGCTGTAGAAAATAACTACACATGATAACAACTTGAAACCAGTTTATTTTTATACATACATTGTCCCTTTATTTCTCAACATAATTTCCACCAACATTGATGCACTTATCCATCGTTTTATCAGTCCTCCCAAAACTGGCTGCATAGAACTGCGTGCTTTGTTTTCATTTACCGGCCATCTCACAGAATTGTGTGACTTACTTATTGACTCGCCCTCATAACCTTTTTTTGTTTTCCTACCCAGCTATGCATCGCTTTACGGGACAAACATTTGTCAGCATACACATTGACAACCCACCTTGGCGGGAGACATTTCACGAATATGCCGAAGTTGAATGTGAAGTGAAAACATGGTTTAGAAAACAGAGCACGCAGTTCTATGCAGCCGGTTTGGGAGGACTGATAAAATGATGGGATAAGTGCATCAATGTTGGTGGAAATTATGTTGAGAAATAAAGGGACAATGTATGTATAAAAATAAACTGGTTTCAAGTTGTTACCATATTTAGTTATTTTTCTGCAGCCATTTATGACTTATTTATTAACTTACCCTCGTATATACAACGTGTGCCATCAGCTTTCTCTTATATGGTAGTAAGGAAAGGACAACTTATGTCAAGCAGGGGAAATGTTTTAACACCTTCCAATCTCAATGTCTGCATTTTATCATCAGCACCTCTTGGAAGGACATAGTAACTCATGCTGAAGGGGAGACAGTGGGAGGGAGGAAGAGGGAGGAAGAGACAGCAAGAGAGGGAGGGGAGTGAGGGAGCAGGAGGGAGCAAAGGGGAAGTGAGAGCAGGAGGAGAGAGAGAGAGAGGGAGAGAGAGAGAGAGAGAGAGAGAGAGAGAGAGAGAGAGAGAGAGAGACAGAGAGAGAGAGTGAGAGAGAGAGAGAGACATAAGCATACACTTCTGGCTACAAGAGAATAGACCATACACAACCATTCAGTCCACTGACTTCTGTACTTGTATTGAGTTCACATTACGAAAAGAGAGGGAGAGAGGGGGGTGGAAGGGGGGAGCGAGAGAGAGAGAGAGAGAGACAGAGAGGGAGAGAGAGAGAGAGAGAGAGAGAGAGAGAGAGAGAGAGAGAGAGAGAGAGAGAGAGAGAGAGAGAGAGAGAGAGAGAGAGACTTGCACACACTTCAGTCCATGAACCTACCCTGTGTGGCCCAAGATGGTTGCGTGATGCAAGGGAGTCCTCCCATTCCTGTCCTTCCGATCCAATTTTGCGTTGTTGAGCAGCAGGAACTCACAGGCCGACAGAGAACCCTAAACAACAGGACAGAAGGCCACAGTGCTAACTCTAGGCAGAGAATCATGCTTTAGCAGTTTTCAATAACTATTTCATCAGGTTCTTCTAAGGTCCTCTTGTGTGGGGAGTGTGGTGCATCTACTGATGCACCTCAGAGGTCAGTGTGTCTGACTTCGGCACGCACATGTGTCAAGTTTACTTCCTCTAGACCAGTGTTTCCCAACCTTTTTTGTGCTATGCCCCACCTAAGCCTTTCTAAAATTCTTATGCCCCCCCCCCCCCCCCCCCCCCCCCCCCTTTCCCAACATATACATTATTTTTAATATTAAAAAATTGAAATATTCACTAAAGAAACTTAAATGATAGGATTTAGGAAGAAATCAATAGGAAATTATTGAGCAAACACAGTAAGCAAATTTTCAAAACGTATAATGGAGAATTAAAATTCAAGTACAAAATAGTTTTAATGAAAGATGTTTCTATATTATTTTAATTATTAGTAATTATTTATTATTTAAATTTAGCGAGATCCTTGCGCTTGATGCTTGCTGCAAAGAGATTTTATGTCAGGTTCCAATTTAGTTAACTTCAGTCTCAAGTCTGCCCGTTTTGATATATCCAGCAGATTTCTTCCATTTTCGAATTGCCCCCCTGTGGGGCGTGGGCCCCACGTTGGGAAACACTGCTCTAGACAGATTCATTCAAGGTCATGTACTCAATCTACCCGTGGGTAGGTTTTCTGTCCTAACAATTTTACCAGGGCAGTCGCCTTGCAGACAAATCTTTGCTATTTCTAACTGACATGGGATCTCCCATTGTTCACCCTTAACTGAGAAGGATTAGTATCCAATCTCACTACCCAAGAGATCCGGGGGACATTGGGTACCACACATACCAGTGGTTCTTTGACATATGTCATGCCAAATGCTGAGATCAAACCCTGCGCCATCTGAGCCTGAAGCAGGCACTGTCATCTCTCAGCCATGCCTCCCACTTATCAGATTCACTAAATTATTTAACTCTTTAATATACTGTTCTAACTTAATTAACTCTTTGATACAATGTTCTAACTTAATTAATTCTTTAATACAATGTTCTAACTTAATTAATTCTTTAATATAATATTGTAACTTAATTAACTCTTTAATACCATTTTCTAACTTACTCACATCTGAGCCTGAAGCAGGCACTGTCATCTCTCAGCCATGCCTCCCACTTATCAGATTCACTAAATTATTTAATTCTTTAATATACTGTTCTAACTTAATTAACTCTTTGATACAATGTTCTAACTTAATTAATTCTTTAATACAATGTTCTAACTTAATTAATTCTTTAATATAATATTGTAACTTAATTAACTCTTTAATACCATTTTCTAACTTACTCAACTCTTTAATACAATGTTCTAACTTTATCAACTCTTTAATACAATATTCTAATTTAATTAACACTTTAATACAATGTTCTATCTTAATTAACTCTTCAATACAGTATTCTAATTTAAATTAACTATTTAATACAATATTCTAATTTAATTAACTCCCTAATACAATGTTCTAACTTAACACATTAATACAATGTTCTAACTTGAATTAACATGTTAATACAATGTTTTAACTTGAATTAACACTTTAATGCAATGTTCTAATTTAATTAACTCTTTATTGTAACGTTCAATTTAATGAACTCTTTCATATACTTTTCATCCTCCTCATCCCTTGGATTCCAGCCTCAGATTTGAATATCTATTTTTTGGATAAAATATACTATCCATTAGTGGATGCCCTCTGTCTGAGTCGATACAGATGTACTCACAGGCAACAGTGCCGAAAGATCACCCTGACTGCACATCAAACCATTGAGTCCGTCAGTGCTCCGATCCCCTTCTCCGTATTTTCCTAAGTGCGTAGCAACTGACCAGATCTATGTTTGTTAATTATTCTTCTTTAGCACACTATTAACATTTTAGCACATTCATTAACATTTTAGCACATTCATTAACACTTTCTCACATTCATTTACACTTTATTACATTCATTAACACTTTATCGCCTTCATTAACACTTTATCACATTCAATAACACTTTCTCATATTCATTAACACTTTCTCAAATTCATTAACACTTTATCACATTAATTAACACTTTCTCACATGCATTAAGACTTTCTCATATTTATGAACACTTTCTCACATTCATTATTCATTAACACTTTATCACATTCATTAACTCATTAGGTACACATCAATTCCTTACTGTCTGAACTGCTCTCATTATAGGAGTCTTGCCCTCATCCTCCATGTTGACCCAGTTAGGATCAGCCCTGTTGGACAAAGCCTCCAGCATCACAGCTAAGTTCCGAGCCCCACTGGCTTTATAAAGGAGTAGGTTTGGATCCAGTTTGCTCATGTCTTCCCAGGAGGTGGTAAATTCATCTCCATCCCCAAAACCACTTTCTCCGGCCCCGGAGACATCATCATCATAATCCTGGCACGAATCATCAGAGCTCTCCAGATCAAAACCTTAGGAGATTAAAAAAGATATTACAGATGATAAAAGTAAACATTGAAACGTTTAAAAAACATAAATAGAAAGAAAATGAGTTGAGCTAAGAACTGACATCAATGTACTCAGGACATTCTCATAAGCTCTCTGTCCCCTTGTTCAACAGCAAGCAAAGAGTCATACTACTAATCATTCCACCGCTATCTGATTGAAAGTTCTCCTTGTCTTCCCTCTCTGTTTTGAGATTCTTCAAGAACCCCTGCTGATCCCATGCAATCATTATTTCCACATACGGGTTCTCAATCTGTTTCCCCCCTTCTCCACCTGGTCCCACATCTTGTACAATCGTAAGTGCATTTTGCACAATTGTAACTGCATTTTGTACAATCCTCACTGTTTTTAAACTTGTCTGCTGACTGTCCATGTTCCACATGCATACACAATAAAATGACTGTTGACAGCAGTGAGAAAAAGAGTCTCCAAGTGCTATATAGAACCTATACAGCTGTATGCAAACGAGACATGGAACATTTAAAAATGTGATCATAATTATTAAGCAGCAAGTCTTTTGTAGACTGTGATTCACATTAACCGGCCAGAAAGATCTCGGTGCTTTGTCAGTTCCTCAGTTTGGTTTATTTCCATGTCCAGGGTGCCGTCAATGTCCTGTGTCGTGTTATTCAACCCCTGCCTCTTTGCCCAGATCCATGTCTTCCATTACTGTTCTATCAACTGTGGCATTTAACACAACAATTGTAGGAAGTTCCGATCAACTCCTGGTTGACATACTCGGCAATTTTATCAAAAGTAGTTTGCCATAGCTTTCTGAATGAGACATCAATTCTGAAGTCCAACTGACCGATGTAGGGATTGGACCCCGTACCCCTCCATCAGCGCACAAGAAGATTAAGCGTAAGCACATTAAGTCCCTCTGCCACAATGACTTCCTTTTTTTTAATAAGGCTAACGTATTTATATTTCTGGCACATTATGCTGTTAGTGGGCCAGTTCTCTTCCATGCCCATAGATCTAAAAACATTTCATTATTTTTGTTCTCTTCATGTCCACAGATCTAAGGAACATTTCATTATTTTTGTTCTTCTTGATCAATGGTATTCTTAGAATTGTTGTGCACCTTTAAATCACCCATCAAGTTCTGGTTGGTCTATCAAATCACTCATCAAATTCTGATTGGTCTATAAAATAACCCATCAAGCTCTGATTGGTCTATAAAATCACCCATCAAGGTCTGATTGGTCTCTAAAATCACCCATCAAGTTCTGATTGGTATATAAAATCCCCCATCAAGTTCTGATTAGTCTATAAAATCACCCATCAAGGTCTGATTTGCTCTAAAAAATCATCAATCAAGGTCTGATTTGTCTATAAAATCATCTATCGAGTTCTGATGGTCTATAAAATTATCCATTTAGGTCATTTTGGTCTATAAAATCACCCGTAAAGTTCTGATTTGTCTAAAAAATCATCCATCAAGTTCTGATTGGTCTTTAAAATCACCCATCATGGTCTGATTGGTCTATAAAATTACCCATCAAGTTCTGATTGGTCAATAAAATAACCCATCAAATTCTGATTGGTCTATAAAATAACCCATCAAGTTCTCATTGGGCTATAAAATCACCCATCAAGGTATGATTGGTCTATAAAATCACCCATCAAGTTCTGATTGGTCTATGAAATCACCAATCAAGTTCTGATAGGTCTATAACAATATGACGTTAGCACCATGTACCCATTACACTTCAGGACATTTCGAAAGGTCCTAAAAATACATTAAAAAGTCTAAAGTTTCTTCTCAGTGACTGTGAAATGATCATGTTAGATCAGCAAAATAAACTGTTTGCATTGTTTAGTAGTGGAAACTGGCATGTTCCAGAAAGTTCTAAACAACAAAGAATTGTTAATAGCACTCATTCTAGTCAGATTACCATGCTTCTAGAATTTTCACTAACTTTATCAGTTTTAGTTACTTGGTATCATGTTGCTAGTTGCGTATAGTTAACAGGACACTGTAATTAACCTCAGCATTTATTGGCTGTTTGTGACTTTGAACTTGATCCTCTTTCACAAGACCACATGACAGTTTTGCAGAACCAAAGCTGTTAATCTACAAAGGTGCGGCCTGCGTCGTGCAATGCCATTAAAGATGGTGTACAATAGTGCAGTCTGCACACCACCAGGGAAGGCACAATCAAAATGGGCCTTTTATGAAATGCGGGTGCAGTATTTCAACAGAAATATCTTTATTTTTGATGAACGACATCACTGTAGTTAGCTAACGCAAACAAAAATGTTAGTACATCTGCTTACATGCATTAACATACATACAAACATGAGATAGTTACTTACCTCCGGACCTTCCAGTCTAATCAATTTATTAAGTAAATAACTCACCCACTCATTCACAAAGACACATATACCAAGTATAAACACTCATACACTGATGAATGTGCATAAACACCACAAAGACCCACAGGCATATATCCAGAAAGATTACTAGGGGTATTTGTGGTGAAGTGGTTATGCTGCCAGCCTTGTGCTCACAAGGTGTGGGTTTGTTTTCAGACTGCCATTTGTTTCTCAAGTGGTTTTTTTCCAGGTCAACACCAAAACTACGGAGTTCATGATCTGTGCGACACTTTCCGCAGGCAGCTAGCTACTCTGTGAAAAGATTGAGCTATATGGAATAAACCTGGTGCAATGAAGTCAATCCTCCTTCCTTGTCTTTATATTTTAGCATACACCCAGATACATGACCATGCACACACACTGTATTATACACAAGGAATTGGTGATACCAGATGTCATCAGGGAGTGAAACCATAAGTTGCAGCACAGGATGACACCACACCTAGTGATGCCTTTTATGAACACACCAATATGCTCAACATACACCTAGTAAACTGCTGACACTTAACGTCCAGTCAGCACTTCCCAAACGATGTTTCTACTGAATGCCACCCGACCACTTACAATCAACAACATCTCGTGCCACTGTACAGCTAAACACCATCTTACAGTCTAGTATAATCTTACTCTTATTCAGCCCTTTCACATCTGTCAGAGGACTCTCACTCCCAAAGACGATTCCACCAGCAGCTCCTGTCGCATTCACATCACTGAGGCTGCCAATGCCACTGCTGTTGCTGTTATTTTCTACAGTTGCGGCCTTAGACACAGATAACACGGCTGCAGGGTCATTCAAGTGGTGATAGGGCACATTCAGGGGGTTGCAGAGATGGTGAGAAGAAATGTCACATGTTAGTTTCAATCAACAACACTGGGATTCAAAAGACAAATCAAGGTTATTCAAATGCATCAGGGACAAGTCAGTTTGTGCTGCTAAACTTCTAATGCAATAGGCCTCCAAACTACAGCAAGCCTGGCCAACAGCTCAATCTTTCCACCAAGAACATCAATTTCCTACAGCAGTGGCTCTCAAATGCCCATGCATTTCCCGGGCGCATGAGAAAAGCAAATAAAAGTAACATTGTAACCTATCATGCATGCCATCAGAGGTGACTAGAGATTGTAAGCTGCCTCAACCTGTAGAAAATTCCTCTTGTCACTGACAGGAGGCGAGTTAGTTGGTGGGGCAGCTATCTCTATAAAATACCTCAGATCTCTATGACATGGCCATCATCGGGTAAGAGGCACCATATATAGCCCCCCCCCCCCTCCTCCCCCCCCCCCCCCACCCGCTGCCTTGCCGGGTCTGTCTCTTTAGACAAAGGCTAGTGGAGTCAACCATACACAAACTAGTGGAAGGCAAGGGGAAACCACTGCTGCATTTTCTCAAGATAATCATGCTTTGAATAAGTTTTCAACAGCAGTAGGTCTCAAATGCCCTCACATTTCCTGGGCCCATGAGAAAAGCAAATACAAGTAGCATTGACACCTACTACGCTTGTCATCGGAGGTGACTAGGGTTCGTATGGCTGCCTCATCCTGTAGAAAATCTAGCTGCAAATTTCAACCACTCATGAACAAGGCTAAAAAGGGCTAGGTGTGAGTTGCTTGACAGCCTATGATCCTATGGGAAATGAAAAGCAGAAAAAGAAAAAGTGTGCCTCAAAGTCTGCAGTCCCGGAACTCCTTCAAGACAAGTAATTTTGAAACAATGCTGACATAAGCCCCAATTATATGATCATAACAGGACTATGGTATATGTGGGGATGAATGCAAACTACCCCACGTGGTGTATAGTATAAGCAGAGTTGAATTCAAGCTTTAATGGAAAATGATGTGACGATGCAATGAACTATGAATCCCTAATTAATCCTCCAGCCTAGGTCAAATTACATATATCCCCTGGATGAAAATATCAAAATTCCTAATTTAAGAATTGGGGATCCCTAGCACAGGTTTGAAGACACCTAGCTGAAGATTTGAAGACCTATAGATGATGAATTGAAGAATCCTCAGCTCAAAGTTTTTCACACCTCTAGTTCAAGATATGGAAATCCAGAGGCTGAATATTTGGAAATCCCTGGCTGAAGTACTGGAAACCCTTGGTTCAAAATTTGGAAACCCCTGGTCCATATTGTGAGACTCATGGCTGAAAATTTGATAACCCCTGGAAAGATTTGAAGACCACCTAAGTTGTACATTCTGATACCACAGACAGACGATGTGGAAACCCCTGTCACAAGATTTGAGACCCCTAACAGAAAATATGAGACCCCTGACATAAGATATGGAGACCCCTGGTCTAAGATGTGGACACCCCAGACACAAGATTTAGAGACCTCTGGTCTAAGATTTGGAGACCCCAGACACAAGATGAGACCTCTGGTCTATAATTTGGAGACACCTGGTCTAAGATTTGGAGACCCCAGAAACAAGATTTGGAGACACCTGGTCTACGATTTGGAGACCTCTGATCAAAGATTCGGAGACCCTAGACACAAGATTTGAAGACACCTAGTCTAAGATTTGCAGACCTCTGGTCTAAGATTTGGAGACCCCAGACACAAGATTTGGAGTCTTCTGGTTGAAGATTTGGAGACACCTGGTCGAAGATATGGAGACACCTGGTCTAAGATTTGGAGACCTCTGGTCTAAGATTTAGAGACCTCTAGTTGAAGATTTGGGGACCTCTAGTTGAAGATTTGGAGATCCCTAATCTAAAATTTGGAGACCACCGAGGATGAAAATGTTGATGCTAGCTAATGCAGTTTTTATTATTAAATGATTGCTCTTTAAAGCTGTGGACCTAGTAAGCCTATTCTTAGCAAGTGGTAAAAAATGACGCAGCCTACTAGTACTGTAAGCAAAGCCCATAATAGAATCTTTCTTCTTTCACAAACACCATAATCAGATTCTTGATCACAGAACATGTGAAATATCTTCCGCAAAAAATGTATGAGAACTGATGGGGGAAAACAGAAATGGGATTATGTGAAATGATGTCTTGAAGAACACAAATATTTGAAATAATGTGCGGCAGGGGAAGGAATGAAAGAAACAGCATATGAATTGACATGGCGAAAATTACATTTTTACTTTGTTATTGAAAATAAGTGAATATGGCCACAAATCAAAAGAGAAAAGAAAGAAACACACATACTTGGACAGTTTCAAACCATCACTGAAGTAAAAAAGGAGTTTATTTCATAAAATGAAAATGGAGACACATGATGTGCTATGCAAAGTAGCAGAGGAATTTGTCTCTCCACAGATCTCAGTCCTTGGTGTTCTGGATCAACCCTGTTGGTGTTCCATGACATCTGCTGATCCTTCCAATCAAAACAGTTCTCCAGTGCCTTTTTGAAAGACCATTATATGACCAAAGAACACGTCAACAATTTCTTATAGGTGTGTATAATGTTCTACTTTCATTAGGCTCATTGGGCAATCGTTGTTAGGTTCTCTGGCTGTCCAATATCTTCACAACAATCATCTTAGAAACCACATCTCCACTGCCTCCATGTTCTTCCTAATGTGTCGACCTAGCCAAGGAAGATGGCATATCATCATCTACCAAATTCTCTATTATAAAAGATGTAGAAGAGTTGTTCAAAAATCCCAGGCTGAAGCTCATGACAGAAGACCTACAAAGCCTCGCACAAGAAGCAGCAAGCAGAAACCGCAGCTGAGACACTACTTTCCTCTTTAAATGATAAGGGATGCGACATTTCAACTAAGAAGATTAAGGAATTACTTTCTCACTGAGCTAATACACAGAACGTTGGTGGAGAGATAATACTCTAACACTTGCTGCAGTGACCAGAAGTAACAATATGTACGATGACACTTTACAAAAATTCTAAGCTTGAAAAGTCAGAATTTAAGGTTTCACTGTATGTGAAATGGCTTGATGGGAAATAACTGAAATGAAATTTATGGTAATTTATCTCAACATTTAAATAGGCATGTGAAATAGCTGGCAAAAAAAGTAGCATGTGGGAAAATATGTGATAAGAGTTGAAAAATAAATGGTCATAATACTGATTGATAGATCACTATTATATGTCTTATAACTGACTTTCATGCTGCAGAAAACTTCAACTTATAACATTTGAAGGACACTGAAATAGCAACTGCATTTTCAAATTATAGAGAGCACTGTGATTATAAGCTGCAGGGAGGGAGAGAGAGGGAGAGAGAGAGAGAGAGAGAGGGAGAGAGAGAGAGAGAGAGAGAGAGAGAGAGAGAGAGAGAGAGAGAGAGAGAGAGAGAGAGAGAGAGAGAGAGAGAGAGAGAGAGAGAGAGAGAGAGAGAGAGCAGGAGAGACTGAAAGACCTAATGGGAGGGAAGGAAAGAAAAAGATGGCGGGGTAAAAAGATGGGGGGGGGGGGGGGGGGGGGAGGGAAGGAATTATAGGGAGGGAAGAGGAAAAGATAATAAGAGATGGAGAGAGGAAGTGAAATAAGGAAGGAAGAAAGAGGACAAGGGAAGGAAGAAAGAGGGAAAGGGAAAGACAGGGAGGAAATGAGAGAGGGAGAGACAGAAAGAGAAAGGGTGGAAAATGAGACTGAAATGGAGAGGAAGAGAGAGAGGAGGAAAGAGAGATACAGGTAGGGAGGACAAAGAAAGGGATGGAGAGCATGAGATGGGGGAGTGAAGGCGGGAGGGAAAAAGATGGAAGGAGTAAAGAGAGAGGGAGGGAAAAAGTGAGAGATTGGAGAGGGAAAAAGAAGGAGGGAGACAGAGGGAAGGATTTAGGGAAAAAGTGAGGGAAAGAGTATGAGGAAGAAGGGAAAGAGAGATAGGCGAGGAGGAAAAGAGAGAGAAGTGAAACAGGAGGAAAGGGGTATAATAAAAGTGTGAGGGAGGAAAGGAAAGGCAGAAAGGGGGGAGAGATGGAGGGAGTATAAAGAGAGAGAAGTGAACTGTAGACAGCAATGACTTGCCAGCTATACAGACATCAGGCCTACTTGCTAAAATATTTAGCCACTCTTGAAGCTTTCCTTCAATTTATTTCTGCCCTTGGCCAAATAAAAATATTATACAATGTTAAACTGACCAGAAAGTACCGATAAATAAATTCACTGCACGTCCAACAAGGGGTACAAAACTGTACAGATAACAGTCGGACAAGATTAGCAATAGTTAAATAACTTTGGTATGTTTTGTTTTATGTAGCTATATAAGTGTACATTAATTCTTTGCGTGCTGATGAAAGCTGAAGCCAAAACATCATTTTGTTACTTGTGATTGAGTTCTAGTAAAGCTTATCAATTATACGTCTTGTTCACGTTGATTTAAGCATTGATAAAGCACTTTAGCAGCTAGGCTGTCTATACAAAGTTGACAGTTACAAGTTTAGCAGCTCCACTAAGTAATAAATCTTCACAGCACAAAACCTGGGCTGAATTATAGAGACCATGTGTTGCAACAGAATACCGAAGGACATCTTCTTTGGTGAATTACAGATGAGCAAAAGATCTCAGGGTTGGCCTCTACTACGGTACCAAGATGTGTGTAAACGGGACATGATTGATAATGCACAATGGGAGCTAGTCGCTGCTGACTACGCTGCATGGAGGGCAAATATCAGAAATGGAATAAAAACAAAGGAAAAAATGATTGCAGATAGGTCACACACAGATGGTGCGTGATGGTAGAAATGACCATGTGTTCACATGCACCCATTATGAAGAAACATTTATTACGGGAATGGGTATGATCAGTCACATCCGCTACCGCCATGGGTTGTAGTTATTATGCCTTTTTTAAAGCACAATGTAACAAACTATCGCCTGTCAAGATGGCCAGGTGCCAGTATAGTAGTATAAATAATAAATACACTTTTCCATCACATCACTGATAAACAAATTTGTAAGTTCTCTGCCAGCTGATACAATATGTAAGCAATCTAAAAAAGCAGCAATGATTATTGTCTAAAGCTCAAGGCAGCAGCAAACAAAACCATCAAAGCAAAACTTAACTGTCAAAAGTAAGAGACCAATGAACAGGATCAATAAAGCAAATATGTGAGTCATTCACATATGTGTGCAAGAATCAACAGATGCAAAACTGCAATCATTATCTGGGTGTAACAAAAGTAAACATGCAAGAAAGCAATCCAACCCAAGAAAAAAGATAAAATATGTAAAAAGGCATGTTTTTATGATTAGAACACACAATAATTCCCTCTCTCTCTCTCAAAAAAAACAACAACACAAAAAACAGTATTAGTACCATTTTCTTTACAAACCGAAATGAAAAAGTTCTAAGGATGAAATTAGCATAACTAAAGACATTACTTTTCTTTCATGTAAACTGAATGGTAATCAATGGAAAGTAACTAAAATAAAAAAAACTACAGATAAGACAACAGCATACAATTAACTTGAATAATGAAGGCAAACAAATATTGCACAATTTATTCCCTGGCATATTTTGCTGTATCTCGTCAGCTGCACACTGCAGAAAACAGTCCATCATATAATGAAGTAGGATAATGAATCCTTTTAAATGAAATGCACAAAACACATTGTCATACGTTTCACTGTCACCACAGTTTTACAGAGGCTAACATGTCTTTCTTGTCTGTAAATGTTTATGAAGTATGCATATGGTGAGATATAGTGAAATGTGTCAGGCAAAAATTGTGCAAATTTTTGTTTGTGTCTTCAGTATCCAAAATCACAAATTGAAAATGTTTTGAATGCCTGTAAAATAAGAGTCAACTAAATTAAAATGGACAGGTAGAAACATAAAACACAATTATAATGGATTTCAGAAGTTGATGTTTTAATTATGAAAATTAATATATGTTGAAAAAAGTTTCGCCAACCATTTTGAATTATTCCATTATGCTCTTAGAAAGTAATACTGTGGCTGCACTAAATGTTACCGCGACTGGGAAGGAACAGTGATGGAAGGAAGGAACAGTGATGGAAGGAAGGAACAGTGATGGAAGGATGGAACAGTAATGGAAGGAAGGAACAGTGATGGAAGGAAGGAACAGTGATGGAAGGAAGGAACATTGATGGAAGGAAGGAACATTGATGGAAGGAAGGAACAGTGATGGAAAGAAGGAACAGTGATGGAAGGCATGGTATCCGGAGGAGGCAAGGGTCAACCAGCAGGAAGATGGACACCGGACATCACAGACAGCTTGGGTATGAAAATGCATGAGGCCGGAGAAATGACCAGAAATTGAGATTGATTGATTGATTGATTTGATTTAGGAACCGACATCACAGCATTCGGGACATTCCCATAAGCTTGTGGCATGGTCGAGACAGAAACACGGAGCTGATCCACGACTCTGGTGATCGAGTGAGATAGCAGAACATGACCGCCCACGCTTACCGGCATGGCACATGATGGATGGATGGATATGATCATAACAGAACTATGGTAAACGCGGGGATGAAAGCAAACTACCTCAAGTTGAGATTTGTTTTGGTGGGTTATGATGAGCACTCAGGACTACTACAAGATAATGATGATATTAGGTAGTGCAGTACTGTATCATAATTTTAAGAGATACTTAAGGGCTGGTGAGCCAGAGTTGGAGTTATACAGACCAAGACCTCTTATTACCTAGATGTAGGGCACCCAGAGGAGACCACTGGTTTCTAACAATATCACACATCCCCTTGATCTCTTGTACAGTGAGATCAAATTTCTAGTCTTCTTAAATAAGGGATACAATTGGGATTCTTGGGTGCAAAGAACACATTAAAAATCCAGCAGTGGTTAGAAATCTTATATAGCAGGCTGTAATGTCACTACCCTGGCAAGAGTGCTGTGAAAGAAAAGCTACCCACGGGTAGATACAGCCAGTTACCTTTGATGGAAACTATCTAAAGGAAGTAAACTTTATACAAATGCACGCTGAAGTCAGACACACACTTACCTGGGAGTGGTGCTTAACCAGGTAAGATGTGCTGCCCCGAAGGATGGAACTAAGAAGAACAAGGAGAGGACTGAACCCAGACCATAGCATTGGCAAACCAGTGCACTGACCACAACACTACCACAGCTCATGATAAAAGAAAAACTTCTGAAATCCAATCTGGCACACAGAAAGCAAAAAGCAAATTAATGAAACCTCTACTAGTCCCAGAGTCTCCACCTTCCATGAGGCCACTGGTCAGGTCCTCGGAATCTGAGACCGAAGATGCATCTTCTTTCCTGGTGCTGCTGGAATCAGCAGACTTGATGCTTGAGTCTTCTGGTTGGTCTTTCTTTGACCTCCTGGCCGGCGAATGCCGAAACTTTTTCCGCACGCTCCATTTTCGTAGACTGTTGGTCTTGTTGATGCCTGGAAGCTTTTTAATAAATGCTTTCTGGACGTATTTTGCTCGAATCCAGGCTTCTCTTGCAACTCTGAAATGTTACAGGTAAAGCAAATATTAGATAGAAGTTAAACACAAATGGTAACATACATCTCTTGACAGTTGCTATTATTTGGGTGTAAAGTGTTACCTGGCTGGCTTGACAGACAATAGTTTGCTACATTGTGCTACAAGAAAAAGGCATAATAACTACAACCCATGGTGGGGACTAGGGATGGAGTTATACCTCTCCATAGCACAAAACCTGGGCTGAATTTAGAGACCATGTGTTGCCCATACAGCATGATCCCTCTCTCAGACTGCTTTGTTTACTCCAGAGGAAAGGTAACACCAGCTACAGAAGTGGCCAGATCAGCAAAGCAATGCTCTGTCTGCCTGCCTGTCAGAGCTTCGATTCTAAATCTGTTGCCAACCAAGGCTTAGGGCCTGGTCTACCCTGCCATGACATTTAGTCTTTAAGTTGCACTTCCTTGCACTAGGATAAGGCTTGAACCCTCCCAATTGCGTTTCTCCTCCCGAAGCCGTGGTCACAATGTGGGGTGTTGGGTTTGTTATGTAAAGTGTGAGTAGGAAGTAAAAGGCCCTTCCCATGCCGTGGGGTATACTGAATATGTGTTACCTGCCCCATACTTACACAGACTAATCAGCATCTGATGGATGATTGTGGTCAATATCATGCCATTATCTTTACATCCCAAAATGTTTGTTGGTACTATTAAATCTGTGGAGAGGCATATCAGGATATAGCTGGTCATGATTCAGCACAACACGGACAGACAGGCAGCCAGCCTGGGACGGTGATGCTTCCTCCATGGGTTTGAGATATTTAAATTTGAGCAGACTCCAATCAAATATCCAGTGGGGAAACAAGAGATAGAGAAAGTCAAGGAAAGAAGATTCTTGACAGCCGTTCATTATGGCAGGTGAAAGTATCAGCACAAGGATTGATGCCTTCTGCTAGAGATCATTATGGGAGGTGAAAGTATCATCACATGGATTGATGCCTTCTGCTGGAGATCATTATGGGAGGTGAAAGTATCATCACATGGATTGACGCCTTCTGCTGGAGATCATTATGGGAGGTGAAAGTATCATCACATGGATTGATGCCTTCTGCTGGAGATCATTATGGGAGGTGAAAGTATCATCACATGGATTGATGCCTTCTGCTGGAGATCATTATGGGAGGTGAAAGTATCATCACATGGATTGATGCCTTCTGCTGGAGATCACGAAGTGTAAAGAAACATGTGCAGAAATTTTAAACAAGCCACAAGTCAAACCTGTTACATTCTGGGGTTGCCCTCACAGCCACAGATTCATCCACGTCTGCTTCATAGCATTTGTTGACCACATCATTGCCCAGCTCTAGCATCACCTTCAGGTGTTCTGGTTCCCAGGTGTCCAATGTAATAGACCGGACCTGACATTCATAAAACAAAAATCAACTGCAACTGATGTTTCCAGATGATACTGAAACAACAGAAATGTATTGCCTACAAAGAATTCTAGAATTATTGAGAAGAGACAAGATCAAAAATATGATATCAGGAAGCAAGCAGAGATAGAACCTGTGATAGGCTACATTAAATACAACAAATCAGATAACTTGGCCATGTAACAAGATTACTGGAAGACAGCTTCCCATAGAAAACTATTGCACTTGGACTAAGGAAACAGAGTAATTGGGTCAATCTTCTTTTCCATCCCCAATTGATGCACAGACTCTCAACAAACTAAGTAGGGATTATGGCAGCGCTAGATTTTATTAGAAGGCAGCAAGTCAAATGGTTTAACCATGTAACTAGGTTACCAACTAACAGTATACCACAACAAGCAATGATGTACAGTCCATGGGAATATCGATACATGAAGCTCATAAGTGGGCACTCTCTCGCTCTTTATACTTCACCTTGACACCGCAAGGTACAAGAGGAACAAGATGAGACTCTCAACAAGCTTACTCCATGCCAGCCTATTTTTGATATATCATATTGATCATCATATGGTGCCAACTACATATTTGTATAGACCATTTAACACTCAATGGTTGGTGTGGTCAATATCATGCCAGCCATTTTTATTTCCCAGAAGTCCTTTCCATATTATAATTTCCTTTCTTCTACCACCTATGCGGTCTTTCCCCAAGTCATACGTAGTTCGTAGTTTTCACATTTCAGATGCCAATTCTGGAGATATTCCTAGGTTAAAGGAAGTTAATCAGTGATCCAGAATCCTTGCGGGTTTCTCTGCATCATGTCATACCTCTTCTAGAAAATACTTTCTTCTTCCTTGGCTGATTTATTCTTTTTTTGGCTTAACTTTAGACCTGTTCATGATTGGTTGGCTTTTGCAGCTAAAGTTATCTGTGGGTGAGGAAGCCAGCCCCAAGCCCAACCTTTCTTAGCTGCCTCTTATGACATGCATGGCAGTTTACAATGTTACTAATCTTTGCTTCCCTTACAGTCTATGTTAACTCACAGGCAAGAGCCACAGGTTACTCCCACAAATGATGAATTAATGGGATATGTAAAGCTGTGAATACCACCATCTATGAAGCAAACACAAACACTAGAGCCATATATCTCTTCAAAATTTAACCAATTAAAGACAACATATGGACAGAGAAAGAAAAAAAGTCGTAAATGTGAACAGGAATTATCTACTCTTTAAATTCCAAAGATTTCGCAGCAGATTGTCAACTGGAAAAATAACCAGCAATAAACATGAGGAATGAATTATAACAAGATCTTTTTTATTTTTGGCGCTCGCTTGCTTTGGACTCATAATAGTCCATACACGCTACTTCTGGTAGCACTAGACTGAATAGTATGTGTGGATTAGCTTTCCCTATTACCAGTGTCCCTCTTCATCAGACAAACCCACTCTGACTTCAAAGGTACTTATAATTTATGTTCCCAATTAGAGGACACACTAGACAGCATACAAATTGAAAGCTATAGTTACCGCCCAGGATTTGAACCTGTCACCTCCAAATGATTATGGCGCCTCGCTGCGGGAACAAGTGTGCTTTGATGCATGACCAACTAGACACCTAAAGGTGTTTTCATTAGCCAGGTCTATCATACACATAAACCTATAACTATAGAATATGGACAGAATTTGTATCTAACCATTGAGATAATCCCATAGACCTCAGAATTTTATATGAAACCAGCATAGGTCAAATAAGAAACATACAAACATATCGGACCGCAATGCTGTGTCCAGTAAATTAACAAACATTTAAAGAAGAGAAATGATTGGTCGGTTCCAATGTCGTACAAAACAAATGAAAACCTTAAAATGATTTGAAAAATTTGAGGGTCAAGATGTTTTGGGCACATGGTGAGGATAAATAAACTTGAAAACTTAGTGACAACTGGCAAAACTGATGAGAAAAGAGAAAGGGGAAGACAGAGTGATCGATTCCTGAATGGTCTGACCATCTGGCATAATTAGGAGAAGAAAACAGACCTGATTCAAGACTGATGATTGTATGGTCTGACCGAATATGACAAGAAACAGCACACATAACGTGACGGCCAGGGACTCATGGGGATAAACTCAGCAGACGCCAAGCATTCCTTGGGATTGAAAGCTAAAGGTAGTCCCATATCGATATTGGGACATAAAATGTTAGGCTTCACATTTTCTAGGTCATGATACATGGGCTGGAGTGGCCAGTTCCATTTCTCACTGCCTTTCCATCCCTGACAACTCACAGAAAATTATCTGGTGCCAATTTTAACCCAAGAGTTAAAATATATATATTGGGGTATACAATTACAGAGCTGTCATAGTTTATTATTAATATTTTTTCCCCACAATTGGTGCTCTTTGTGATTATACCAGGGATGGATGCAGCAGAGGGTTTCCCTTCCCTTCTGTTTCTTTGCATACAACTGAAATAAAGCTTGACAAGCTGTAAAATAAAACCCACTGATTGTCAGATTATACACAGACTAATGCTCCTCTCCATAAATGTTAAATTCCAGTATTGGTATCGCACGAACAGTTAGTTTCTGAGCTGGGGGAATGGGAGAGTTCTCCAACATTCCCTGTAGAGATAGTCCATTGGTGCCAGATCAGGAGAAAAGTCTTTCCACCAACATCACCAGGACCTGAACATCAATGCATTACCTTTGACAAGTGCACTCCAAAACTTCTGTGAATTCCGGAACATTCTATGCACAGGGTGACGCCAAGATTGATGCTTGCCCACCTGGGATCAGGGGCTCCGCAGTCACAACAGCGAGAGTTACCTGGGATGACTAGAAGCTGCTCCATCCTCCTGCAGAAGTCACACCATAAATATTAAACAGAAACTAGTTATAAATATTACATTTATATGCCGGTCTCCCTGACCAAGGAGCTAATGATGTTGTTCGTAATCCCGTATATTCACGTGGGAAAAACAGCTGCGTGAGATTCAGCAGTGGATTGTGCCGCGCTGGTAACTTACAGGGGTATGTGAGCCAGTCGTTCAGAATGCAATGGCAAACTACTGAGTGTAAAACCTTGCCTAGTATATCAACAGCAGCTGCAAGATGCTGGTGATGACTGCAACATCCTGTAATGGATATGCAACTTAAAAATTTTTTTTTTTATAAAAGAAGGAACCATAATAACATAATGTGTTCGAATCCACACTGAAGAGGGGATTTTAAAAACTTACCTTGTTGTTGTGATCTTGATTCTGTGGTGAAAGGGTTATGAATGCAATTCGTAATCTTGCGTACAGCATTCAAAACACAGCTGCAGAAGCAAAACACCTAGCGTTGGTTCCCTTACAAAGGTATGAGAGCCAGTCATTCAGAAAGCAATGGCAAACGTCTGAACGTAAACTTGCCAAGAAATCACAAACAGCCAAAAAACACTGGGGTTGACTGCCACATCCTGTAAAGGATATACAACTAACTTTTATCCTGTGTTCCCAGGTTGACCCAGCCTAAAACAGGTAACAGGAAATGGTAAGGGAAAGAAAGGTGATCTGAGTGATATTGACCACATCACCCACAGAGAGCTAAGTGATCTATACAAATCTGAGACTGACACCTCATGTTCAATTCCTCAAAGCCAGGACAAGGGTCTTTTGTTTCTTTTTGTTTACACTTATTTATAACAGAACTACAGGAGTACAGCAACGTGTGATTTTGCTCAAGTACATTTTGAGTGGTGCTGGATAACCACATGAATTTTGAGTGATACTGGATAACCACATGAACAATATCATATGCAGAACAGAGACAGAGAGTGAGAGAGATACAGAAAGAAGACATGTTTTGTCATCTTATGCAAATTAAGTCTGTCCAACTGTCACTGTCTCTCCAATTAATGAAACAGGTCCTTCGCAGAATGTCGCTGTCGTCACCGCCCACCAGCTCGTCTGCATCATGCATTTTCATGCCTCAGATGCCTGCAATGTCCTGTGCCCAGAATCATGCCTCAGGTGCCTGCAATGTCCTGTGCCCAGAATTATGCCTCAGGTGTCTGCAATGTCCTCTGTCCAGAATCATGCTAGCAGATCCCAGGGTTTTCATGTCTCAGGTGTCTGCAATGTCCTCTGTCCAGAATCATGCTAGCAGATGCCAGGGTTTTCATGTCTCAGGTGTCTGCAATGTCCTCTGTCCAGAATCATGCTAGCAGATCCCAGGGTTTTCATGTCTCAGGTGTCTGCAATGTCCTCTGTCCAGAATCATACTAGCAGATCCCAGGGTTTTCATGCCTCAGGTGCCTGCAATGTCCTCTGTCCAGAATCATGCTGGTATATCCCAACCTCTCCTTTCAGGAACCAAGCCTTCCATCACTGGTCTTCCCAAACCATTGTGACGTTTAATATGGCCAAAATATTTCAGTGGAATGGTCATGAACATGGAGGATAGGCAGTGAAATGGTTACGGCTTCTGGAGTGTTTATGTTCGTGGTCATCGTTTGCATTCGCATTTTCCTCATGTTGGACTGGTAGTTTATGGTTCCGTCGCTCTACTACTGAGTTGAGTGTGTGGCGCGACGCTGTGAGCTGCGAGTTTCGTATGAAATGCTTTTACATCTGCCCGAGTTTGTGGAGTGTGATCTGCATGTTCAGAGCAATGGCGGCTGGCTATGTCCCAGAATTGACCGGTTTTTGTTCTCTAAGCAGAAATGCGTAGCTGCTGGTCTTCTGGTTGCTGGAGATGGCATTATGTATAGTGAAATGTTGTTTACATCTGTTGAGGTGTTGTGGTGTGAACTGCACGCTCGAAAAATGGTGTAGCTGGCTAGAAAACATCTAGAAATGGAACAACAGCATCTAGAAATATCTGCATGCATGGTGGCTGGTTGTGACGCAGAAGTGACTGTTTTGTTTTGCCTTGTTTTCTAATGACTGCTGTTTCCATTGAAGATGAACTGTACTTTCATAGAGGACTTTTGTGTTGGCATTCTGGCGACGGCATTATGTACCGTGAAAGTTTTTACATCTGTCCGAGGTTGTTTTGTTGCGTGAACTGCATTTCGGAGATAAAATGGTGTGGCTAGCTAGAAAACATCTAGAAACGGAACATCAACATCTAGAAACATTGAGACTTTGTAGGTGAATATCTGGTTGGGAAAGTGACTGCCATTTCCATCAAGGATGAACAGTATGTTTTGTGGAGGATTTTTGTGGTGACATTCTGGTGGCGGCATTATGCACAGTCTGCCTGAGCGGGCTGTTGTTTGTCGAGACTCCCATCTTTTCCACTTTTCACATGGGGCAGTGAGGAACATTTTATGTGATATTCACTGGCACAGGAATGGAGCATAATGGGGGCGACCCGTTGCTGTAATGTTGGAACCACGACTGACTGAACTGAACTGAAAGTATTTCAGTTTCTGAGACAGTTTTCTTCAATGTTCAAATCCTGTGGAATGTCAGAATGTTTTTCTTCTTAATCTATGATTTTTAATCATGGTCTTGCTGGCTGGTGTGGGTGATCATGCCTCTCCACAAATTACGATATGGATCAATTCATATGTTGACTCCCTTCTGTGCCATGATTCAAGACTGTCTCCTGCCATTTTCCTCTATCTTGGCCTGCTAGTTTTTATCTCTAACTGCTGTGGGATCTCTAATGTGAGGAATCTTTAATGTGAGGGATCTTTAATGTGAGGGATCTTTAATGTGAGGAATTGTCAATGTCAGTAATCTTCTATGTGAGGAATCTGTAATGTGCTCAACACTAATAATTGTGGACAAGATTCCTGAAACAGCTTACACTTTTGCCTTGCTCTGTTTGGCTTCCACCGGGGCAGCAGCTTCCCCGGGACTAGATTCTTTGGATGAGGCACTGACAGCTTTTTTGTTCTCCTGCAACACCACAGAAACATTTGGTCATGAAGATGTATGGCACAAAAGAACTGGGCAGACAACCCGTGAATCGGGGGGGGGGGGGGGGGGGGGGGGGGGGGGGGGGGGGGGGGGGGGGGGCAAGGAGAGATGCTAGCCCTGGATGGGGGATGCAATGAAAAAAAACTGGGAATTCTATCTGGATGGATGGATGGGTTGGTGGGTGGATGGGTTGGTGGGTGGATGGGCTGGGGGGTAGATAGATGGATGGGTTGGTTTAATAGATGGGTGTTTTAATAGATGGGTGGTTGAATAGATGGGTGGTTGAATAAATGGGTGGGAGGGTAGATTGGATGGATGGATGGCTGAGTGTAGCTGGAGGGGCCTTTGTCAGTAGTCCACAGGGCAGGAGAAGCAAAGGAAGAACAAGGGACATGGAGAGTGAAGTTGAGAGGACATGGGTGGAGCTGATAGGGTAGCTAGGGACGGCTCATAGTGAGTGGTTGAGAGCCAATGAAATACTTTGAAAAGTACATTAAAAGCCTGAGTGGAAAATGCAGATTCTAAACCCCATTGTCCTTTAAGAGTTAAGGCAGTTCCAGCAAGGCAAGATATATGAAGGGCTGAAACTGACATAAAAACCAGTGTGTGTAATGTTTGAGACTCATTTTGCTGACCTGAAAAGAGAGACCACCAGTGAAGATGATGATGACTATGTCAAGCAGTACCAGGATGTGTGTTATCACGGTCCAAAACGGAAGCAAAGAGAAGTAACAGTGTAACCTGCCCTGCATGCCATAAGAGGCAACTCATCATCATCATCAAGTGCCATGCCAGCTGGCGCAGGTGTTCATGTATCTCTACATATCCTGGTCTTTGGTGTTCTGGATCAACTCCTCTGATGATATTCCTCCATGCCAACGTCTCAATTCATCCAGTGTCATTTCTCTTGGTCAGCCTCTGCCTCTCTTCCCCTTGATCTTTCCAGTCATCACAATGTTCTCCAATGCCCCTCTTCTCGTCACATGACCAGAGAAAGCTGTTTCTCTCTTTCTTATTGTTGTATATAATGTTCTACTTTCATCAGCCTCTTTTGGGCAGTAGTCATTAGTTACTCTGGCAGTCCAAGGAATTCACAACATTCATCTCAGGAACCATATCTCTGTTGCTTCCAAGTTCTTCCTAATTTGTTCATTCACACTCCAAGATTCACAAGAGGCAACCAAGTAAGTGATTACGAGACCAGTCACCTCATCACATTTTAAACTTTAGCTGCAAATTCTAAATAATCATGACTAAGTCGACATTGGCTTGGGGTGGGTTGGTTAAAGGCAAACATACCACTAGAAGATGAAAGGTATGAAACAGAATAGCAGACACTGCACTTAAATACTAAGTTAACATTGGCTTGGTGTGGGTTGGTTAAAGTCCCATATCCCACTAGAAGTTGAAAGGTATGAAACAGAATACCAGACACTGCACTTAGCTCCAATTGATTAGCATTAAAACATATCACAAGCACCACTTATTAGGTCAAGGCTGTGGCAGAACCTCACTTTGAAATGAACCCAGGTAATTCCCAAAGGATAGCAACCATTTTACATATCAATGATGAAGGCTCCGTGTAACTGTAGGTAATTATGTTTTTAACGAATTCCAGATCTTGCCGCTGATGAAAAATATGGATGGGAGATGAAGGGAGAGAATATCTTCATGTGTTTGAAGATGGGGGTTGAATGATTCACAAAACATATACACAAAAATAAATAGTTTCAGCCAAAGATGGAATGAACATGATCACAGAAAGTTCACCGTGCTGTGTTTACAGTTGTTGAACTGTGCTTGTAAATGTCATGATAGTATGATTATTTCTGGATAGATGGCTGGGTGGGTGGGTGGATGAATGGGTGGAAGGACAGACAGGTTGATGGGTAGGTGGGTGGATAAATGGGTGGAAGGACAGACATATGGGTGGTGGGTGGATGAGTGGAAGGACAGACAGATGGATGGATGGGTGAATGGATGGGTGAGTGGGTGGAAGGACAGAAGATGGGTGGGTAGGTAGATGAATGGGTGGAAGGACAGACAGATGGATGGATGGGTGGGTGGATGAGTGGGTGGAAGGACAGACAGATGGATGGATGGGTGGATTAATGGGTGGAAGGACAGACAGATGGATGGATGGGTGGATGAGTAGGTGGAAGGACAGACGGATGGATGGGTGGATGGATTTTAGGGTGGGTGGATGGATGGGTGGGTGAATGAACAGGTGGAAGGACAGACAGATGGATGGGTGGGTAGATGGATGTGTGGATGGATGTATAGGTGGATGAACAGATGCTTCAATTGTAGGATTAATGGAGGGCAGGCTGGATAGAGGGTTGGATGAAAGTAGGGTGGAAGGAGTGGTGGATGGATAAACAGATGGTCAATGGTAAAATGAATTTCTACGCTAGTTGGCAGGGTACATGATGTGACTGATAGAAAATATTAAATAAATCTGAAAGGCAGTAGGAGATGTTACGCTCACTGTACAGTAATTTTGCAATCTGCATAATTTGAGGAGTTAGATGCCATACAAAGTGGGAAATGCCCAAGAAATCAATATTATGTTTCTAAAAAATAATCCAGCATAAAAAAATCCCCAGAAAAACAGCAGTAAGCCCAAACTCTTACCCCTTTATCAAGCACAGCATGGAGTGTGTCTTTGTAGGCATGGCTAATGCTGGCATTCAAGGCACTTATCCACAGCTGGCATTCTTCATCAGAGTCTGCCTGAAGTATGTGGCTCCTGCAATGGAAACAGTGGTTAACAATAACATAATTAATTCTCAACTATACTGAAACTTCAGCCATTAGATTTTCAAAACCAGTGTTGTGCAGACAGAAAAACTTAATAGTGAATCTGAGATTACTGTGGGGATAACAAAAGCTCTACATTTGAAGAGTGTCAGTGTTATGTATTACAACCAGAATATAATTCATTTATTCACTTCATATGATATATAACTTTGCAGAGGAAATATGCCAGGCAAAACATTGTGCAGCCCATGACTTCTTTGTTGAAATGAAATAATGGCAAGTAAGTAAATAAAAACAAGAGCTCTTTCACAGACCAAATGGGACCAGAAGAAAAGGCTGACCATATAAATGATGGACAGAGGGAATAACAAAAATGTCTAAAGGGAATCTTGATATATGAAGCCCATAAATTAGCACGCTCCCACTGCTCATGTTTCACCTCTACACAAGGTACAAGGGGAACAAGATGAGATGGTGATAAGACTCTTTCACATTACTGAGCAATAGCAGTCCACTGGTGGTGTGCTCGGACATATCCAGTTTGTGGAGAATTTAACCAGGTGAATTCTATTACATCTAGAGAATCAGAGCACTGTTAACTTAGGACCTGCAACCTCAGTTTTCCAATGTTAAAAAAAAGTTATCTGCATATCCTGTACAGGATGTTGCAGTCAACCCCAGCATTTTTTGGGCTGTTTGTGCTGTATTGGCAAGTTTATGTTGAGTAGTTTGCCACTGCTTTCTGAATGACCCATACCATTTCATAAAAAACCAACGTAAGGTGGCCTGCTGTCTAATTGCCCAGAGCTGCGTTTCAAACATGATATGCGGGATTACGAATTGAGCCCGTAACCCCATCGCCACAGAGCCAGCCATTTTCCAGTATGCATAATTCAACAATCTCGCTGAACTAAATGTCCTATGTCTGGTTTCTTGACAGCTAGTTTTAACTTTTTTACTCTTTAGAAGAAAAGCTGTCTAACCATGACACTGCCAGCTTGCAGTTTCCAGGCAATGAACATCCCTTAAGAGCGGAACAGCTGAGACAATAAACACAGCCTTGTACAGAGCCCTCACGAGGGTACTGACCACAAAGTTCATTTTAACCCAACTTATGTTATGTTATTATGTTATGTTGTTTGTCCATCAAGAATGATGATGACCATTCATTTATTTCATCCAGTGGGGTTGAAAGTATGGAGCCGTGAGTTCTAAGATGGCTGATAAGGCCCATTTTGACTCGAAATGTTCTTTGACAATGTGGACAAAGAATGCTTGACGTTTCTGGAGGAGGATTTGGAAAGAGGATAACAAATTTAGAATAGATTGGAAATTGTTAATTTAAGTCACCTTTTGTCCTTGACTTTGGATCATGAATTTACAAGTACCAATGAAGTCAGAGAAGAGTTCACCTGATAACGAGGGACACTGGTAATAAGGAAAGCCAACCCTCATGTAAAATCAGCCTGATGCACTCGTTAGTAATACCCTTGAGTTCAAAATGAGCGAATGCAATGACAATCTTGGCTAATGCTGAGGCAACATTCCACTAATTATAAAACAACCTGTAATGCTTATAACATATTTAAAGTTGAAAATTGTGTATGGCCTGCAAACAATGTTATAAATATTCAAATGGCCCTTGGCAGAAAAAAGCAAAGATTCCCCGCCAGTTTTAAAAGGTATTACCAGGAGGATAACCACATGAGATAATAACATCACTTGTTAATCTGGGACGCAGAGGTGTTTCCAAGGCACCAGGGCTAGGTTCTATACTGGCCAAGACCTATTGACGAGTCCTCATCGAGCTTCCTGGGCAACAGGTCCCTTATGGGTCCTGGCTAAAGTCAGTAGGATCGTTTATTCCAAAGAAAGTCGTAGAGTGTCTGCATGCATGGCGAGGAACCACCAGTCTGCACACCAATAAGCCAGACATGGGACAATGGATACTCACGCAAACCTCAGGTTCTGTATGACATCCCACTGATGTTGGACAACAGGATGTCTTCATCCGACATACAGGACTTTCACGCTGGAGTTCATAGCCAGCGAACACAAGCAAGCAAGCACTTGTTAATCTCTTTCTTCAGTTATCTAGCACTACCTCTATCTTTCTTTCATTGTCACTCTCACTTCCCAGTTCCTTTCTCCATCTTTCCTCTGTCCTGCTTCAAAGATTCTGGAGTTTAAAAACCATTTAACAAACTTCAAAACAAATTGTCCAAGGGGAAGCACTCCCACTGATTAGCACCTGGCTTCCTCTCTCCCAGACTTCCTGGAACACTAATCCAATATTTTTCCAATTATAGTTACCCGGTTCCCAAGGAGGTGAACTGGTTTGTCAACAACAAATTTGTTCTTAAATTCC
The DNA here is from genome assembly GCA_014155875.1 of Cepaea nemoralis. Classification (NCBI taxonomy): domain Eukaryota; kingdom Metazoa; phylum Mollusca; class Gastropoda; order Stylommatophora; family Helicidae; genus Cepaea; species Cepaea nemoralis. The sequence goes on from JACEFZ010027492.1 coordinate 62,702, forward strand.
CCTTGATCTAATAGACAGAAAATAATGGTATGTCTGTGGCATAAATGGGGCAGTATCAGAGACATAAAACTGGGATTCTATAAACTGGTCATGATGATCTAGAACCATGGTGGCTTAGTGATTAGTGTGTCTGCCTAAAATGACAATGGTAAGGGTTCAATACCCAGTAGTTACAATACTTCCCCCCCCCCCCCACATTAGTATGGTTAATGGAGGGTAAGGGGCGGAGGGTTGAAAGCAGCTGCAGACGATTTGGAAGCAGACCCCATTGCATTGATTTCAATGGTAAAAAAACAATGACCAATTACTGAATCTAAATATTGTCTAGTTCCTAATGAGTAGTAATTACTCGCTACATGATGACAATTTTCTTGACAATGGAATTTGTGCTTTGAGCGACGTTTTCCGCGCTGTGGAAAGAGACTGAGCCATATGGGATAAAACCCGGTGCAATGAAGTCGACCCTGTCGACTTTTAAGTCGACTTTCTTTTAGTTTTCTTGACAATGTAACTAATACTTTCATCAATCACTCACTACATGATCAACATTTCCTTGACACAGTATATAACTAGTACACTTTGATCAACCACTCACTACATGATGACAGTTTCCTTGAGTCTATATCTGATATACTTTGATCAACTACTCCCTACATGATCAACATTTCCTTGACACAGTATATAACTAGTACACTTTGATCAATCACTCACTACATGAAGACAGTTTCCTTGACACAGTCTATATCTGGTATACTTTGATCAACTACTCCCTACATGATCATCTGTCTGGACTAATTCTACATGAACTAACTCCCCACACTGTATTGAATTACTTAGGCGGTCATGTTTCACCATCTCACACAATCACCAGAGTTGTGGATCAGCACTGTGTTCTTGCCTTGACCATGTCATGTGGCCAAGCCATCCAGATATTTACTTCTCTGCTTTCCTCTTGTTCTTTTTCCCTCAATCTTGCCAGTTGTCCCCAAGTTCTCTAGTTTATTTCTTGTCATAACGTGTCCAAACAATTTTGACTGTCTACATATAATATAGTTTAGTTTAGTTTAGTTTAGTTTAGTTTAGTCGATGGATCAACATCACGGCACACGGGTGTAAACCATATGTGCTCCGTTCTCCTCCTAACTCAAACCTGAGTCTGGAGAAACTCAGCTCAGTGCACGAACTCCGTAGCACCGGTGAGGATCCTGAAATACTTTGGGTAGATTTTTAACTCGAAATTTTGCCTGGGCAGCGCCGTTAGGCTACTCTTTTTCGATTTCGATTTCCACCTGCCAAAGGATTTTTTACGTGCGTAACAATACACACGGGCGTCCGACCTCACCACCCAGAGACCAGGGGGAATTTTATTACTAGAAGTCCACATGAAAAAATCCCGGTCCTCACCGGGGCCTGAACCCAGGACCTCCAGCACTCGAGGCGGACATCATACCTCAAGACTACGCATCCCCCCTTACATCTAATAATAATAAGAGGATAAGTCCTTTACACACACACACACACAAACCCCCCCACCCCCGGACTTGCTCACTTTGAACTAAAGCGTAGTCTATACACTCTATTTCAAGTAGAAATGGATTGAATTATGCGTGTGGATTAGCTTTCCCTATTACCAGTGTCCCTGTCCATCAGGCTAACCCACTCCGACTTCAGAGGTACTTGTAATTTACATTTCCAAGTCATGGATGAGAAGTCAACTGACCAGTGTAGGGGTTCAACCCCTTACCTCAGCATCAGCACACCGAATGTTTAAGAATAAGTGACCTTGTCCAATCGGCCATGCTGACCTCCCAGACGTTTGAACAGATAACATGAACGACAATATACCTTGTTGGTGAAAGCACTTCGAAACAAAACCGTCGATCAAACTCCGAGGGTTGCCGTATTGTACAGAGCCTCAAGTCCTCCTCCATGATGGTCAGGTTATCCTTGGAGCGTTTGCGGTAGACCAGCTGATTAACTTGAATGCAGAACCACCTTCTGTAATACACAGACATTGTATCACTTCAGCTAACAGTTCAGTTCATGACAAATGTGCAATATGGGCAATTTCACATACACTGCCACTTCATATGTATACACATGATTAATGAGAAAACAAAAACATGCCCAATCAGAAACTGGTGATTGTGTTTTATGAGGTGATTGTGTCAAATGGTGAATCATGACTGCCCACTCTTACCAGAATGATACATGATGATGATAATATGTGTGCAGTTATGGGTATTTCATAGCTCAGTGTAAGAGGCTTTTTCTCTAAACAAAATTGGTAGCATAGAGTTGGTAGGAAGATTGTGTTGTAAAGTGCTTTCTTAATAGTTATTGATACATGTTTGTTCTTTAGTATTGGTGCCATTTGTCCAATGAGTTGATTTGCCTTATTGCACTTATTTTCGATCTCGTCTTCTGATCTCCCATTTGATGATATTATATTTTCTAGGTACTTGAAACTCTTTACTTGTTTCAAGGGATGTTCGTTTAGGTGAATTGTTGTTTGTTCTTCTTTAGTTATAGTCATTACCTCTGTTTTGCTTGTGCTAATTTTCATGTTATGTTCCCTACACATTTCGTTTAGACTATTCATGTGGTCTTGTAATTCAACTTCTGATTTTGCTATTAGTGCTTGGTCGTCCGCAAACAGGAGTTCTCTAATGGTTAGATTTGCAGATGGTTCTTCTTCTGTGTTCTCGTCATGCGGTATTCTTGCTAGCTCTGCTTGGCTGGTTTCTTTACATATGTTGTCTATATATGTTATGAACAAGAGAGGGGACAGGACACAACGTCAGTGTGCTTCCGCTTATTCCACTGCAGATAGTTCCAGTCATCACGAAGTTCCCCAATGCCTCTCTTCTCATTATACTACAAAATAACATAATGTGGGTAAGCAATGAATGCAGCAATGTCGACTTTTACATTAAGTATTAAGTAGTCAGGTCTTAGTCAGATATGACTGAGCTACCGTATGACAGTAGATGGTACTACCTGCTTTCTGTCAGTAGCTGAATGTTGGGCGGCTCACACCAAACCCGACATCCCACATTGTGCCAACGGCTTTGGGTGGAAGAGTGCAATTTGGAGGGTACAAGCCTTACCCTAGTGCGAGGAAATGCAACCTAAAGACTAAATGTCATGGCAGGGCAGACCAGGCCCTAAGCCTTGGTCGGCAACTGGTCTAGGATGAAAGCTGCGACAGGCAGACAGAGTATTGCCTTGCTGATCTGGCAACTTCTACAGCTTGTCTTGTTCCTCACGTATTGGTGTTACCTTTATTCTGGAGTAAACTAGACAGGTCGAGAGAGGGATCATTCTCATGGGCAACACATGGTCTCTACATTCAGCCCAAACTGTGTGTTATGGAGAGCTAAAACTCCATTTTACAAACTATCATCTGTCAAAACGGCCAGGTGCCTGTCAGTCATTAAGTAGAACACATTAAGTAAGACACTTGGACAAGAGTAGTCAAGGCACACATAAATAATATGGGGAGGAAATGGATGGAGATGCATGGGATATCTGAGGATGGGAGGGCTTGGAGTGAGTTGCTTGAGGACCTATTCCTCAATGGGGGAATAAGGGACTAAAAGGAAGAATAAGAAGAAGAGCACCATTTGTATCAGGGTGTGGGTTTGGTATGAATGGTACTTACACCTGCACGAGTGTTTGTTAGTACGTGAAACACGTTTTGTGACGAGGGTCAGGAAAGATAACTCTTGGGTTTGAAGTGGGAGTACAAGTGAAAACACAGTCCAGGTCGGACGTTTTGTAATAAGTGCGAGAATGGCAACAGTCTAGTGCCTTTTTGTAGAATAGATTTTAGTTGCGAGTGATAGTTCTGGTGCGCATTTTAAGTGAGAATAACTGTGCATATATATATATATCAAATGAAGACTTGAATGTAAATGTGAAGCCGCAGAATAAATGATGAATCCAGCGTGGACTTCTGTTACGTCCTTCACTTAGACTTGTAACGTTGGCGCATGAGTTGGAGAGAGCAAGTGACTTGCAAATATGGACAAGCAATCAAGGCTTGATAACAAAGTGGTTAGGAGATATTAATATCATGGCGCATAGATCTTCAGATATTAAAATTCGGAGCACAGAAATAGCACCATGAGGAAATGCCAGCCATGGATCTGACTTGCTTGTAGAATGATAATGAGCAGAAGTGAACATGAAGCAATGGCCTCAAGTTAGGTCCATGACAATTTGTCTCTTCTTATAGTTCTTATGCATGTGGAATTCTCTGGGATGAAATTCCTCTTCTTCATTCGTTGACTTTCTGGCATGAAATAATTCTTCTTCTTTCATTCGCTCTCTGGGATGAAATAATTCTTCTTCTTTCGTTCGCCCTCTGGGATGAAATTATTCTTCTTTCATTTTGCTCTTTCAGATGAAATGAGTTAAAGGCAGGCAGAGGTATGCTGCTAAGTCACAAATCCAAGATAAGACATCTGAAGAAAACATACTCCTAGTACGTAATGTTTTCTGCCAAAATTCCATATTTAAAAAAACAAACATTTTTTTAAACATAAACCTAAGTTTCCCCTCCATATGAAAACCACTTAACAAATCTGCTGGCTTGATTACACCTGGTGTGGTTTTACTCATGAGCTGCTTAAATACTCGCTTTTCTGTCAAATTCTTTGCCTTCCTGAACGGGCTGACATTTTCTGAATGACCTGGCGGGTTCAGATGAGTTTAATTTCTTCTACACATTCCTTTTCTTTCTATCATCTGCACCTCCTTTTCTGTTAATCTTTCCAGCCGTTTAACTGAATTCTGTATTGTATGTTTCTCCATTTTAACAGAAAAGGTAACCCTACATCACATACAGATGAAGGAGTGTGAAATGCACTGAGATGTACATATATTAGTTTTGACTGACTTATTGTCTGACTGCTCGACTGATTGAATGATTGTTAGTCATGAAGTGATATTGTAAACATGTGTGGTATACACATGTAAATATATATCGACCAGCCACTCATCTCAACCTCTGACAACCATAAGTTCCAGAAAGTTGTTACTTAACCTCCTCCTCCAACCCTGTACAGGGATTATAGTAACTCCTCCCGATCCCAATTACTGTTACTGTAAAGTCAAAGCTGCCACTCAAGGGAGAAAGAACTACATCCGACACCTCATGTCTTCTTGCACTTGTATTTAATTTACCAAGGTCAGCTTAACATGAAAATATGTTTCTGTTTACCTGGTGGATCTTGCGCCATCCTCACACATGTTCATATTTGTGAAAGTTTGTTTCATATTTTGCTTAAGTTTTAATTTTTATGATCTCTTGCATACCTAAAGGATCAGATTTCAGCTTTTCATGTCACGGTGTCATAAATCAAGAAAGTGTGTATGGATATATATTATTATATATATATATATATATATATATATATATATATATATATATATATATATATATATATATATATATATATATATATATATATATATATATATATATACACTGACTGGCACTTTGCCATCTTGACAGATGATAAGTTTGTTACATTGTGCTTAAAAAACAAAAGGCATAACTACAACCCATGGTGGTAGCGAATGTGGCCAAACAGACCAATTCACAAGGCAAATGTGTCCGCAATGGATGCATGTGTTCATATGGTCATTTCTACCACCATGCACCATCATACATCTCACAAGCTCAGTGTCTGACCTACATGTACTAATTTTTTAATTTGTCTTTATTCTCCCAAAGTGCAATATCAATGCCTGTATCAATCATGTCCTGCTTACACACATCTTCGTACCAGAATGACCCCAAGATCATTTACCCATCTGTAATTCATGAAAGGGATGCTCTTTGATATTCTACCAATATCCACCATCCTAATGTGTCCTATCCATCTGAGGCTACGAAGACTGAGCATAGAACAAACTCTCTCTTTCTCTCCCTCTCTCTCTCTGTGTATGTAGTGTGTGTGTGTGGTGTGGTGTGTGTGTGTTTTTTTGTGTGTGTGTTTGAGGTGTGTGTGGGGTTAGTTAGTTAGTCGACAGATCATCCTCATTGCACATCAAACCATTCGGTCCATAAATGCTTGAATCCCCTCCTCAACAAATCCCGCAGCGTGTAGCGGCTAACGACACCCGTTCTGTGTTGGTTTATCTATCTTCTTTGGCTTCCTGCGTAGTGTTCTTGTTTGGCCACACCTCTTTTAATTTGGTGTTCTTGCAGTCTGACCATGGTTGTAGATTCATAGTCATCACTTGGTTCTTGCAAAAGTCTTACTTCTCGTAGAGCATTCAGAATGTCAGCCTGGTCCATGGTGCATCTGCCCTCCACAGTAGACTTACCTGCGAGCTTGTCAGCCCGCTCATTTCCTTGTACTCCTGCATGCCCTGGCACGAAGATGACACTAATCTTTGCCAGCCTAGACCGCTCCAGAGACAACAACCACTCTCTTCAGATCCACCCTATCTCTATCCTCTTGAGCATGCTCATTGAGTCGGTAAGGAAACATGCCCTAATGAATGTCTGTGTCTCGAGCCATGTTATTGCTTTACTTACTGCCATGACTTCCATAGTCAGACTGCTTGTGGTCTCAACAAAAGCACCGGAGTCTTCCTTCACAATTCTCCCACCGGCCTGAGCCATAAAGGCCCATGAGCTTCTCATGCGTCGGACGACCGACCCATCTGTGTAAATAACAGCATCACCGTCTACCGAATTCTTGAAAATCAACGCTTGTGCTTCCGCCTGATTTTCCTGTCTGCATTTTCTGTCTAGTTGGATGCAAACTGAAAAGGACGTACAGAAAATTGTTGGCACTTGTACCTACTCCTCGCCAGGTTCTAAGTCCTCAAGTGAACACACTTGTTGAAGAATGTCTTTGGCTTGACCCATCCATGACTTTCCTCTTTTTAACCTGCTGCCCTTCACCTTCCTAATTTCACTATGCAGTGGATGTTGTGTGTTTGCGTTAACTCTGAGGTAGGCATGTGCTCTGCAAATTTGTATTCTGTCTTCAATGGTTGGAAAATCAAGAAGGTAGCACATTGCCCTGCTTGCTGTATCTCTTGCACATCCAAGAATAATGCGCATAGCTGCATTCTGTATCCTTTCCATCCTTTCTATCTGCTTACGGCTGAGAGTCAGGATCGCTATCGCGTACTCCAAAACAGACATGACCAGCCTCTCGTATAGAAAACATAGATGGCGCTGCTCACAGTTTGCTGCTGCCATCACCCGCATCGCAGCCAAGCCTCGCTTGGCCTGTTATGACCTGGTCTATGTGCTCATTATAAGCCAGGCTTCGATCAAAACGTATCCCCAGGTAGTTCATAGCCTGCATTCTTTCCAGTCTCTGAACACAGATTTACAGTTGGTGTTGGAGTGTTGACAATATGATTATTCAACGAGAACCATGTCACTGTTGCCTTTGTTGGGTTGACCATTGCACCAGCTTCAACACACCAAGTACTTATGCGATTGAGTTCGGTTTGTAGTTCCACAGCAACCGGATCTCTATCCCTGCCCTGACGATACACTAAAACATCGTCAGCATATGACAATGTCCTCCCCGGTCCAGTGATCTTATCGCTGGTGATCCTCACAGTGTAGGCGTTAAACAGCACAGGTGATAATGGTGGTCCCTGTGTGTGGTGTGTGTGTGTGTGGGGAGGGGGGGGGGGGGGGGGTTGTTATATTCTAATACCATGCCCTTTCCAGAGCCTTCTGTCTCTTGTACCATCAACCATTTCTGATACCAGTGTTCCTCCATGTCATGATATCAAACTTTCCAGCATCTTCTCTCTGGCTTCTCTTCCCCTTCAACTTTTCCGTTGTGACAACATGTTCCAGATTCCCCCTTTTCATGATATGCCCAAAGAAAGTGGAATGGCTTCTTCTGATGTGAGTAACCAGTTCTCTTTGTGAGTTCACTTTTTTGAAGATATTTTCATTGCTTTTTCTATCCATCCATAGTGTTCTCATCATTCTTCTATAAAACCACATCTCCCACATAATTCCGTACATATTGGCTAATTGACCATTATTTGCTTCAGTACACCAAGACTGGCTCAATATAGCTCTAAAGAATCTTTTCCTGTAAGCTCCTTGTTTTCAACATGTTGCAGTAATTGTCAATTATTCACTTCACTTCAATACATTAAAACTGGCTCAATATAGCTCTTAAGAGAGTTCCTATAAGCTCTCTGTTTTCAAAATACTGCAGTAATTGTCCATTATTTACTTCAGTACATCAAGACTGGCTCAATATAACTCTTTTTCTCTAAGCTCCCTGTATTCAAAATACTGCAGTTGCGAAACATCTTGGTTATGATATTGCTTAATTGATACTATTTTGAATTCTTTTTTTTTTTAAACAGCACTTGTCCCCCTTTAATATCTTTTCTGGTTTCCTCATCTGTTATTACATTTAAGCTGAGTTGAGTCAAGAATCAACATCACAGCACTTAGGACCTTCCCATATATGCTCTGATCTCATCTGCAACAGCCAGTGAAGAGTCCTAATACTAATTATACCAACAGCAGTCTGATAATTATATGTCCATCTGGCCTTTCCTCCTGAGTTTTGAGTGTCGGCCAGATCCTCTTGTGTGTCTGTGTGTGTGTGTGTTTGTGTTATATTCATTACAGTTTACTTGTGGCACTCCCTGCTCTACTCACCTGACATAGTTCTTGAAAGCATTGCTGTTGCGTTTGAACAAATATCCCTCCGTATGCAGGAGATCTCCATCACCCTGCAGAATTGTGCTGGTGCTGAGATCCTGAAACAGCAGATGGTAAAAAGTTATTCAAAGTGACAATGCAAGACATGCTGTTGTCTTCCCTTTTCTAAAAATAAAAAAACGACAATACAAGTCATGCAGTTGTTTTCCATTTTCTATCATTAAAGTGATAATACATATCATGCAATTACCTTCCCTTTTCTATCATTAAAGTTATAAAACAAGTCCTGCAGTTACCTCCCCTTTTTTATCATTAAAGTGACAATACAAAGTATGCAGTTGCCTTCCCTTTTCTGTCATTAAAGTGACAATACAAGTCATGCAGTTACTTTCCCTTTTCTGTCATTAAAGTGACAATACAAGTCATGGAGTTACTTCCCTTTTCTGTCATTAAAGTGAACAAAACAAGTCATGCAGTTACTTTCCCTTTTTCTGTCATTAAGTGACAATACAAGTCATGCAGTTACTTTCCCTTTTCTGTCATTAAAGTGACAAATACAAGTCATGCAGTTACTTTCCCTTTTCTGTCATTAAAGTGACAATACAAGTCATGCAGTTACTTTCCCTTTTCTGTCATTAAAGTGACAAAACAAGTCATGCAGTTACTTTCCCTTTTCTGTCATTAAAGTGACAATACAAGTCATGCAGTTCTTTCCCTTTTCTGTCATTAAAGTGACAAACAAGTCATGCAGTTACTTTCCCTTTTCTGTCATTAAAGTGACAATACAAGTCATGCAGTTACTTTCCCTTTTTCTGTCATTAAAGTGACAAAACAAGTCATGCAGTTACTTTCCCTTTTCTGTCATTAAAGTGACAATACAAGTCATGCAGTTACTTTCCCTTTTCTGTCATTAAAGTGACAAAACAAGTCATGCAGTTACTTTCCCTTTTCTGTCATTAAAGTGACAAAACAAGTCATGCAGTTACTTTCCCTTTTCTGTCATTAAAGTGACAAAACAAGTCATGCAGTTACTTTCCCTTTTCTGTCATTAAAGTGACAATACAAGTCATGCAGTTACTTTTCTTTCTGTCATTAAAGTGACACAAACAAGTCATGCAGTTACTTTCCTTTTCTGTCATTAAAGTGACAAAACAAGTCATGCAGTTACTTTCCCTTTTTCTGTCATTAAGTGACAATACAAGTCATTGCAGTACTTTCCCTTTTTCTGTCATTAAAGTGACAATACAAGTCATGCAGTTACTTTCCCTTTTCTGTCATTAAAGTGACAATACAAGTCATGCAGTTACTTTCCCTTTTCTGTCATTAAAGTGACAATACAAGTCATGCAGTTACTTTCCCTTTTCTGTCATTAAAGTGACCAAAACAAGTCATTGCAGTTACTTTTCCTTTTCTGTCATTAAAGTGACAAAACAAGTCATGCAGTTACTTTCCCTTTTCTGTCATTAAGTGACCAAAACAAGTCATGCAGTACTTTCCCTTTTCTGTCATTAAAGTGACAAAACAAGTCATGCAGTTACTTTTCCTTTTCTGTCATAAAGTGACAAAACAAGTCATGCAGTTACTTTCCCTTTTCTGTCATTAAAGTGACAAACAAAGTCATTGCAGTACTTTCCCTTTTCTGTCATTAAAGTGACAATACAAGTCATGCAGTTACTTTCCCTTTTCTGTCATTAAAGTGACAATACAAGTCATGCAGTTACTTTCCCTTTTCTGTCATTAAAGTGACAATACAAGTCATGCAGTTACTTTCCCCTTTTCTGTCAAAAAGTGACAATACAAGTCATGCATTTACTTTCCCTTTTCTGTCTTTAAAGTGACAAAACAAGTCATGCAGTTACTTTTCCTTTTCTGTCTTTAAAAAGTGACAAAAAAGTCATGCAGTGATTTTCCCCTTTTTCTGTCATTAAAGTGACAATACAAGTCATGCAGTTACTTTCCCTTTTCTGTCATTAAAGTGACAAAACAAGTCATGCAGTTATTTTTCCCTTTTTTTCATTAAAGTGACAAAACAAGTCATGCATTTACTTCCCTTTTTTTTCATAAAGTGAAAATACAAGTCATGCAGTTACTTTCCCTTTCTGTCTTTAAAGTGACAAAACAAGTCATGTAGTCAAAACTGTCAAAAGCCATCTACTGCCTATAGTACCCTGAGGTGTAGGACCAGGGGAGGGTGCGGTGTATGTGTGTGTATGTATGTGGGTGTGTGTGGTGTGGGGTGTGTGTGTGTGTGCGCGCGCGTGTCCCCTTAAGTCATGCAGTTATCTCCCAAAATTATGCTGTTGTCTACCCCTTTCTATCATTAATGTGATGCTACAAGTCATGTCTTTGTTTTCCCTATTGTATCATTAAAGTGACAATACAAATCATGTAGATGCCTTCTTTTTTTAACATTAAAGTGACAATACAAATCTCACAACTATCTTTCCTTTTCAACCTCGATGACAATCAACTCAATGCATCAAAAAACTGCAAGCAACAAACTTCTAAGACAACTTTCAAAATAATATTAAACGACTTTCAAACTTTGCTAAATGAATGAAGAAAGAAATGTGAACACTTCCTGACACTGCTAAATGAGTGAAGAAGGATATGTGAACACTTTCAGACACTGTTAAATGACTGAAGAATTAAATGTTAAAAATTTCAAACTGTGAAATTAGTGAAGATAGACATGTGAATACTTTAAAGCTTTGTGAAAAGACAGAAATGTGACTACCTTCGAACTTTGTGAAAAAATGTGAAGTAAGAAATGTGAATACTTTCAAACTTTGTGAAATAAGTGAAGAAAGAAAAAGGAATGTGAATAGTTTCAAACATTATGAAATAAGTTAAGACAGAAATGTGAATAGTTTCAAACTTTGTGAAATCAGTAAAGAAAGAAATGTGAATACTTTCAAAGATAATTGAAATTATATTTTATTTTTTTTTTAATGTAAAGGATGATTGGTTTTCTAATGTTATGTCAAAGTTTTAAGGGAAAAAAAAATGAGACCTTGAGGTGAGTAATTGTATTTTTCTTCTGGCCAAAGGCCTAATACTTTTTGGACAGACCTCATATATTTTACTTAATTTGGACTTTTAGTCTCAACTACTGGGTCCACTTTAAGTGGAGTTTGTCTTATTTGGGCCGATTTCTGAACAACTTCTGGTGGCACATGGCTTAATAAGAGCTATATAAAGACTAGTCAAAACATATAAAATTGTGTCTGTTGTGTTTCATGCTCCCGAATGATATTTTACATTCATCTGTTTTCACATGTATGTAAATGACATAGGCTCAACTGTGGTAAAGCTGTGGAAATGTAAAGCATTGGAAAAACACGATGTGTAGGTAAGCTTCACAAAATTACAATTTTTAAAAAAAAAGAGAAAAGGAGGCTGCAGCGAGAAGCAAACATACACTAAACAATAACAAGAAATAACCACAACAAAGTGACTAGCATTCATACACTAAACAATAACAAAAAATAACCACAACAAAGTGACAAGCATTCATGCACTAAACAAGTGAGTGCGTGGTGCGACACTGTGAGCTGTGAGTTTCGTGTAAAATGCTTTTGAATCTGCCCGAGGTTTTTTGGAAGGTGACTGCATGTTCGAGAGCGATGACAGATGGCTATGTCCCAGAGTTGACCGGTTTTTGCCTTATGCAGAAACGCGTGGCTGCTGGGCTTCTGGTTGACTGCCACTGCCGTCGACGATGAACTGTATTTCGTGGACTGTGTGGGTGAACATCTAGGAAACATCCAGATGGGACAATGACTGCAGATTGCATCAGAGATGAACTGGGTGTTTCATGGGGGACTATTGTGTTGACATTCTGGCGGCGGCATTATGCACAGTCTATCTGTGCAGGCTGTTGTTTGTCGAGACTCCTGTCTTTTCCACTTTTCACATTGGGCAGTGGGGAGCATTTTGTGTGATATTCACTGGCACAGGAACGGAGCATAATGGGGACGACCCGTTGCTGTGAAGTTGGAACTGCGACTAACTAACTACTAACTAACTAACCACAACAAAGTGACAAGCATTCATAAACTAAACAATAACACTAAAGAAACCACAACAAAGTGACAACCATTCATAAGCTAAACAACAAGAAAAACCACAATAACACACAGAAATAACATTACATAACACTGTTGCTGTGTACCGATTGATCTATAAAAATGCAAGGCTAGCACCTTACATCCAACATGCCTAAAGGCAATGTAACAGGGCCCTAATCAGTGATTACAACTTGTCAAACTTGTGTGTTCTCTGATATTACAATAACGTTGAAGTGCTTATATTATTACACACAACCCAGCTGTTTCAAGCTGTTCACCATCATCTTGCTTAGCTTCCCATGTCTAACCTCCCGTGTGTTGCCGGGGCCCATAAGGGAAGCAAAGAATAGCAACACTGTAGCCTACCACTCATGTCGTAAGAGGCGACTAAGGAGGATATGGTTCCGTCGCCCTGCTACTGAGTGAGTGCGTGGCGCGACACTGTGAGCTGTGAGTTTCGTGTGAAATGCTTTTAGATCTGCCCGAGGTTTTTGGAACGTGACTGCATGTTCAAAGCGATGGCAGCTGACTATGTCCCAGAGTTGACCGGTTTTTGCCTTATGCAGAAATACGTGGCTGCTGGGCTTCTGGTTGACTGCCACTGCCATCGACGATGAACTGTGTTTTCGTGGGCTGTGTGGGTGAACATCTAGGAAACATCCAGATGGGAAAATGACTGCCGATTCCATCAGAGATAAACTGGATGTTTCGTGGGGGACTATTGTGTTGACATTCTGGCGGGGCATTATGCACAGTGTATCTGTGCGGGCTGTTGTTTGTCGAGACTCCTGTCTTTTCCACTTTTCACATTGGGCAGTGGGGAGCGTTTTATGTGATATTCACTGGCACAGGAACGGAGCATAATGGGGACGACCCGTTGCTATGAAGTTGGAACCGCGACTAACTAACTAACTTCCCATGTCTAACAGTTTAATTAATAACGCAAGGGTAATTTCTACCTGTGCATAAAAATTTGCCAGATAAGCAAAACTATATGTGCATGCAAACACCGCAACAGAGCTGAGGATGTAAGTAAGCTGTTTACAGCATACGTGAAGTTAGTGAGGTTATAAAAAATAATGACCTAGCACCATGAACCCAAAATGCCTCAAAGCATGGAGCTAGATCCTTTACTTCATTAACCATCCTAAAGTGTTGCTACTTCTTCCAACATTACCAGCGCTGATTGGGTTATGAATTGGTTTTGATTTGTTATGCAAAGATAATTAGGACAGTTCAACATCTACTAAGGCATGTATCATTTCTGCTGCACTCATCAACTTTGTTTGTTGACAGAGTATCATATATAAGTGTGTGTGATGAGAGAAACTGTTGCCAAAACCGAGCCAGTATTTTTTTTTTTTAAAGACAGTTCTGATTTACAGCTTGTGTGTCAGTTAATGTGTATATTTTGTTGTTTTTGATGTTGTTGCTGTAAGATGATGGACATTAAATCTACACTTTCCCGGCAAAGTTAACCCGGTCAACAAATGCCTGAAGAAGTCAGATGTGTCAGCTGAAAGGTGCAAATACCACAGCTTAAAAACGCAATTATGACTAAAACAACATTACAGAAGAACACAGAAGAAAAAGAAATCTATATTAACATGTCAGTTAAGTTAATCCTCCTCTTCTTCTTTCATATTTTTCTTCTTCTTATTATTACTTTTATTTTTCTTCAACTTCTCCTTCTTCGTCTTCTTCATCTTCTTCTTCATTGCCTTATTCATCTTCTTCTATTTCTTCTTTTTCATCTTCTTCCTTCTCATCTACCTCTATTTCCACTTCTTCATCTTCTTAATCTTTGTTCTCTTCTTCTTTCCCCTCTTCTCCTCCATCATCATCTTATTATTCTTCTTCAGGCGCCTTGTCTATAGCAATCATCTGTGAGTAAGACTCTTGAGTCCCCTGCCTTCTGATACTGATATGAAGTTGTTGTTGCTTACATTATTATATATAACCCAGCTGTTCACACATTCCACCCCCCCCCCCCCCCCCCCCACCCCCACCCCCACATAATAGTTTAATTAATAATGCAAAGGTAATTCCTACCTGTGCATAAAAATTTGTCAGATAAGCAAAACTACACTTACACACAAGCACGCAACAGCGCAGAGGATGAAAGCAAGTTGTTTACAACACACGTGAAGTAGGTGAAGTTGTGAAAACCAAAGGGATCACATAACTTTCCCACTATCTCAAGATAACGGTCCTGGCTGATTTATGGGTCTTGGCAAATTTCAACATATCTACCCTCTCCCCACATCTCCCTTCCTAAACTATGGTTATTCCACAATGTAAATAATTGTAGAGCAATGCATAGAGAGTTATGTGTACCATCTTTTTATTCTCTCTCACTATCATTTCTCTCCTCTCTCTCTCTTTACACCCCTCTCTTCATCACTTTCTCTTTCACTACCTACTCTCTCGCTCTAATATGTCTCTGCCTATCTCTGTGTTTGCTCTCACACTATTTCTATCTCTCTTTCTGTCAGTGTAAATCTCTTCATCTTTCTCCCTCCCCACTCTTTTACTTCAGCATCTGCCTGTCTGTGTACATTTCTTACTCTCTCTTCTCTGCCTCCTCTCTCATTCCCTCACTACCTCCATATCTATCTGCATAAACTCCATTCTGTTTCTCTATCTTTTACACTTTATAACTGATCGGCCTGTCTGTATAAATCTTTCCCTCTCTGTTTATCTATGTGTTATGTAGTGTTATTTATGTGTTATGTAGTGATATTTATGTGTTATGTTGTGTTATTTATGTGTATTATGTAGTGTTATTAATGTGTATTATGTAGTGTTATTTATGCGTATTATGTAGTGTTATTTATGCATGTTATGTAGTGTTATTTATGTGTGTTATGTAGTGTTATTTATGCATGTTATGTAGTGTTATTTATGTGTGTCATGTAGTGTTATTTATGTGTGTCATGTAGTGTTATTTATGCATATTATGTAGTGTTATCTATGTGTGTTATGTAGTGTTATTTATGTGTTATGTAGTGTTATCTATGTGTGTTATGTAGTGTTATTTATGTGTGTCATGTAGTGTTATCTATGTGTGTCATGTAGTGTTATCTATGTGTGTCATGTAGTGTTATCTATGTGTGTCATGTAGTGTTATCTATGTGTGTCATGTAGTGTTATCTATGTGTGTCATGTAGTGTTATTTATGTGTGTCATGTAGTGTTATTTATGTGTGTTATGTAGTGTTATCTATGTGTGTCATGTAGTGTTATTTATGCATGTCATGCAGTGTTATTTATGTGTCATGTAGTGTTATTTATGCGTGTCATGCAGTGTTATTTATGTGTGTCATGTAGTGTTATTTATGTGTGTCATGTAGTGTTATTTATGTGTGTCATGTAGTGTTATTTATGTGTGTCATGTAGTGTTATTTATGTGTGTCATGTAGTGTTATTTATGTGTGTCATGTAGTGTTATTTATGTGTGTTATGTAGTGTTATTTATGTGTGTCATGTAGTGTTATTTATGTGTCATGTAGTGTTATTTATGTGTGTCATGTAGTGTTATTTATGTGTGTTATGTAGTGTTATTTGTGTTTGTCATGTAGTGTTATTTATGTGTGTTATGTAGTGTTATTTATGTGTTATGTAGTGTTATTTATGTGTTATATAGTGTTATGTGTGTGTGTTATGTAGTGTTATTTATGTGTGTTGTGTGTGGCACATGCAAGCACACCTATGTACATACCAGTACATCATGTGTATATGTGGGCACAAACACACACACACACACACATTACCAAAAAAAAATAAGTCATTAATTTTATAGATACAGTTTTACAGTTTCAGCACTTGCAAACTTTAAAAATAAAAAAGCAATGTTTTCTCATTGTAAATTTGAATAATTAAAACACAAACAATAGTTTAGAAAATGTACTGCCTGGCATGTTATGCAGTATGTTCTTTTTTGTTCAGAAAGCAATGGCAAACTACTGAATGTAAACTTGCCCAGGAATCACAAACAGCCAAATAATGCTGGGGTTGACTGCTATGTCCTGTAAAGGATATGTGACTAACAATGTTTTGCAGTATCTCATCATGTGCATGCTACAGAAGCAGATATACACAGAATAATCACGTAGCTTTATTTTATGTTGTTATATTAACATATACACAGAATAATAAAGTAGCATTATTTTATATTGATATATTTATGCAGTATGCACCTGGTGAGATAAAGCGAAAGATGCCAGAAAATAAACCACGTAATCTAATTCTTCTTCTTTCGATTGCATGAAATTTGTCTATAATTGCAATGTTGTCTCTTGTATGAATTTAACTGTTGTTTTTTCTTCACTCAGTGGTCCATGTGCTGGCTCCATGGCAAAGGGGTTACGGATGCAGTTCGTGATACCGCAAACCCTCATTCAAAACACAGCTGCAGGCGATTTGGCAGCAGACCACGTTGCATTGGTTTTTTTATGAAATGGTGCCGGTCGTTCAGAAAGCAATGGCAAACTACTGAACGTAAACTTGCCAAGAGATCACATCAGCAAAAAATGCT
Source organism: Cepaea nemoralis (assembly GCA_014155875.1). NCBI lineage: Eukaryota > Metazoa > Mollusca > Gastropoda > Stylommatophora > Helicidae > Cepaea > Cepaea nemoralis. The sequence goes on from JACEFZ010027492.1 coordinate 79,985, forward strand.
GGTGTTGACTGCAACGTCCTGTAAAAAGAAATGCAACTAACTGTAACAGAGGTCCATAGAGTTTATCTTCCACTGTTGTTTCTCAAGGCCAGAAGGTTTGTCTAGATATGTCGTATTCAGGCCAGTCTTGGAGTATGTGCTCTGCTGTCTGCGGGAACAATCCACATGTGCACATGGCTGATTCACCAATATTGAATTTTGTATACACTGGTTGCGTAATTTATTGTGTCCTGTTCTGAGGTGCAGAATAATGATTTGTTCTGGTCTGTCCACAAGGTGGTAGTCATCTTGAGCAGGTTTTGGTAGCTTTCTAACGGATTTGATCATTCTTTTCTTTTGAATGCAATCTAATGATTGTGCTTTCATTATTCAAACAGTTAAATTATCTGCATTTGCAACTATGGCTGCCGGACAGAATGAGGAATAATGATAGTAATTCCCATAGCAAACTGCAGCAGCAGCAGAAAATGCTGGCAGATGTTCAATCTGATATCATGAGCCTGGAAAATCTTTGTAGGCTACAGAAAAAGGGGATGAGCACATGTGGTAGCATCTTGTGTTCAATGATGTTGATTCTTCATTTCATATTCATTTAACTGAAGGACACAAAATATCAACTGCTGTGGCCTTGCCATTGTCCTTCTGCCAGTGGCTTAGACGAAGACAATATTAGGCACTGTATGCCATTGCTTTGTCTTTCCTCATAACCTAAGAATCCATTGGCACACTCTTGCCAGCATTTCAGTTTGTATAGTGGTTTCCGCTGTCTATTTATGAATATTATCCATTCAATGCATTAGTAATGTCCCCAACTATTTACAAAAATTACCCATCCAATGTATTAGTGGTCTCCTCATATATTTATGAATATTATCCATCACAAGTATTGGTGGTTTATCCAACTATTTATGAATATTCTCCATCACATGTATTAGTGGTTTATCCATCTATTTATAGATATTATCCATCACATGTATGAGCGCTGTCCCCATCTATTTATGAATATTATCCATCACATGTATTAGTGGTGTCCCCGTCTATTTATGAATATTACCCATCCATTATATAAGCAAATAGAAATAATATCACGGCAGGATTGGAAACAAACAAGTAGGTATTTAAAAAAGCTGGGATTTAAGAAAACAATGCAGGATGAGATCAAAGTCACACAATTAAGATACATCTCCAATTAAGGAGAAGAAACAAACAACCGTATTACAAAAACTAGGATTTAAGAAAACAATACTGAATGAGATCAAAGTCATACAATTAAGATACTTCTCCAATTAAGGAGAAGAAAGAAACAAACGTGTATTACAAAAACTAGGATTTAAGAAAACAATACTGAATGAGATCAAAGTCCACAATTAATGAACTTCGGCTGTATAAGGAGACCGACTCACTGTTAGTTACATTTACTTTACATTACTGTATAGGGCAGAAATATGGACAATGAATGAACAATGTAAGGGCAAAACTGAAGCTTTGGAAAAGTGGTTATGAAAACAAATAGGAAGCATGTCATGGCAGGAGTGGAAACAAACATAAAGGGATTTAAGGAAAGATTACTCAATGTGATCAAGGTCAGATAATTACTGTACTTTGGCCTATATAAAGACTGACTCACTATTAGTTACATTTACTCTACATTACTGTGAGACTTGGAACACTTACTAAAGAAGCTGAACAGCGCATAAATGCCTTTGAATATAAATGTTATAGATGAGTTCTAAGAATATCTTGGATACATAAAAGAACAAATGCAATCCATATGACAAGATCTGAATATGGAAGACAGCTGGCTACTAAAGACGATAAAACAAAGAAAATCTTAAAATTTTGGTCATTTGAAACGTCATGAAAGTTAGGAGAGAACAATAATGGAGGGGTATATACCTGAGCGGTCTATGTGGCTAAGGGCTTGCGAACGCGGTTTGTGAGCCCGTATACCCGGGTTTGAAACACAGCGGTGATGGTTTTTTCGAAAAAGGTATAGAAGTCGGTCGTTCAGAAAGCAATGGCAAACTACTGAATGTAGAATTTGCCTAAGAATCACGAACAGCGAAAATGCTGGAGTTGACTGCTACGTCCTGTGAAGGACATGCAACTTAATTTTCAAACTACTGAATGTAACACTTACCTAGTACATCAACAGCAGCTGGAAAATGCTGGTGTTGACTGCAATATCCCATAATGGATAAGCAACAAATTTTTTTTTTAAATGTGAATAAGAAGAGAGGAAGAGGAAGGCCAAAAAGACGACAGGTGCAGGATGTGGCAGATGATCTCCAGATGACTATATTGGACGTGAGACATCTTGCTTATGACAGAGATGTCTTCCGGAAAGTTGTTATGGGAGCAAGGTTCTGCAAAAACCTGCTACTGAATGAATGAATGAATTGTATGGTGCAGAAGTATGGACAATGAATAAACAAAACATGCGCAAAACTGAAGCTTTTGAAATGTAGTTATAAAAACAAATAGGAAGAATATCATGGCAGGAGTGGCAACAAACAAAAAGGTATTTATTTCACAAACTGAGATTTAAAGAAACAATATTCAATAAGATAAAGTCACGCAATTGAGTATCTCGGCCATATGAAAATACACATCTCAGAGTTAAAGGACATGCTGGAGGGAAAGGTGGAAAGGAAGCACACAAGGGGAAGATAACCTTATAGGTGATCAGACAACGTCAAGTGATGGACTGGTAGAAGCTTATATGAAGGAAGGTACCATGACAACACAGGACAGATGGTATTAAACAAGGGGGTTGACTGCTGTCAAGCTGTTGCTGAACGCTGAGTAAAAACACAAATTATGACTGAACAGCTCAACGAATTGAAAAACACACAGATACAGACGAATGTTTCAGCTGAAGTCTTCATCTGTGGAACTACACAATCAAAAAATAAAAACATAATACAAAGGAATACTTATCTATTCAGAGGTAGTGTGACCAACAAAATGGGGTCCAGTCTCAGCTTCGTTGACTGGACTGACTACCTCTGAATGGATACCTGTGAAATTCCTTTTTGTTATGTGTTTTGTTTTTGTTGTTCTGTTTGATAAAGACTTTTTGTTCCAAAAGTTTGTGTGTGAATTTCCATTTGCAGAGCTCTCAGTCAAAGTTTGTGTTCTTACTCAGACGCAGGACTGAGAGGGCTGGAGACTCATTACAGCCAACCTTCAATGTGGAGATGGCACTTGGTTTATTTGTTTGAAGGCAGTTCACAACCGATGTGCTTCTAGATTTTCCATTTGTTCTTGTGTGGCATGCCATCAGATATTTACGTGTTTTTCTTTTCTATGGATTATAATCAACATCCACAAATTTCAGTGCCCAATATGTTCAGCGACATATTGAATACAATGGAGAACAAACAGAAAGTTGAAAAGGTCACCGGAACAAAATGAGTGCAGATAACAGCGGTTGGCACAGAAAAGGATTCTTCATTAGCAAACAACAAAAATTGATGCTAACTCAGTGTTATTTTGAATCGTCAAGGGATGTGAGTGTCTATCTGTCATTATTAATTTGTGTTTGCTGATGAAGGATTTGTTGTTATAATGTCAACTTGATTATTTCTAATCATCATCATCATGTGCCATGCCAATAAGCGTGGGCGGTCATGTTTCGCCATCACTCAAGATCACCAGAGTCATGAATGAACTGTGTTCTTGTCTCAACCATGGTACGTGACCATCCCACCCAGATATTTACTTCTCTGCCTTCCCCTTGTTCTTTTCCCCTCAATCTTGCCAGTTGTCACCAAGTTTTCTAGTTTATTTCTTCTCATAAAATGTCCAAAACATTGTGACTGTCTTTATTTAATTTCTCTAATCAGTTTACAGTTTTCATCAGCTTCTTGTAGGAATTGCTCATTGGTTTTTCTATCTATCCATGGTATTCTTTGCAATTTCTTCATAAACCTCATTTTCACTGCCATTAGATGTTTTTCAGCTTGTATGTTCTTTGTTCACGTCTCACATATCTCGTTGCAATTGACGTCTTTTTATTGATCAGTATGTTTTCCATATTGCAAAAGGCTACCATCGCCATAGCGATTCTTGCTCTAATCTCTTCAAGGCATCTCCTATCAGATGTTATGGCTGTTCCGAGTTGGTTGTACCGATTCACTTGTTTAAGAACATTCTTATGTATCTGTATATTACATGGTTGTATTTCTCTCTTTCCCAGTGACCACCATAATCTTTGTCTTCTTACAATTGTAATCATGATCTTGTAATGATGACCCCTTTGGCTTTCTGTTTGTTCTCCTATGCACTCAATCAATCAATCAAATCAGGTGCCATCTACACAATGAAGGTTGGCAGCAATGGATCTCCAACACTGTCTGTCTCTCACCCTAGCTATACATTCTGTCAGATTGACGTTCGTCCATCTCTTGGTGTTACCTTCCTACTTGTCATCTCCCATGCACTGCATTTTCATAATTAACCCAAATGCATTTTTGACAGACCTAAAGGTTACAGATTTCACCTAATGATCAGCCATTATTGTGTACACAAACTTCTTATCATAGTCCATGCCATGTCGCATTGGTGATCATGTCTGTCCATAGCCCTCTGTCTTGTGTGCAGCCAATCAGTTCTCCTACTGATGTTCCTCCATGTCATAATGTCAAATTATTCAGCATCTACTCTCTTGGTCTCCCCATGCCTCTCTTCTCCTCAACTTTCCTGCTGTGATGACATACTCCAGCTTTCCCCTTCTCGTGACTTGCCTAAAGAGTGTGGGTTGTCTTCTTCTGATGTGAGTTACCAGTCCTCTTTGTGAGTTAACTTCTTCATTGCTCTTTCTGTCCATCCATGGTGTTCTTAACATTCTTCTATAAAACTACATCTCCACAGCCTCTACATTATTCCTCACTTGTCTGCTAATTGTCCATGATTTGCTTCTGCACATCATGATTGCCTCATATAGCTCTGATGAACTCTTTTCCTCACTTTGACTAACAAAGATAATCTTATGAAACACGATTCGTAATCATGCATACCACATTCGAAACACAGCTGCGGGTGATCAGGAAGCAGATTGCCTAGTGTTGGTTTTCATTGAATGCTATGATAGCCGGTCATTCAGAAAACAATGGCAAACTACTTAACATAAACTTGCCAAGAAATCACAAACAGCCAAGAAATCACAAACAGCCAAAAGATGCTAGGGTTGACTGCAACATTCTGCAGCTAACTTTTTTAACTTATGAAATATAACATTTACTTTGGTTATTCTGCATTCGACTTCCTTAATATATCTTCCAACTGCTGTTATTAAACTACCCAAATAATTAAAGTTCACAAGCTGTACAGATACAAAAGAATACAACGGTGAATCAAATGCGCGCACAGGGGTGCAGCAGAAGGCAACATGGGTGAGATTAAGGGTGACTGAAAAATCACCTAAAAGCCATACCACAGACACAACAGCTGCATCTTCCACTGACTCTCTCTCAACATGAACACATCCGGTTATCTTTGACCATCTAATAGCAACATCCTTCTTGACAGCAGTCTAGAAATAATGAAAATCTTATTGCTCCCACTGAATACAAGCTGCTGTCTACCTTCTACCTATTATCATCATCATCATGTGCAATGCTGATGAGCATGATCCGTCATGGTGCCACCATCTGACATGATCACCAGAATCTTGGTCCAAATCTGTGTTCTTATCAGGATTACGCTTGTGGCCAACCCACCAAGATATTTATTTGCCTGCATATTCCTTGCTCTTTTCCCATCAATTTTGCCAGTTGTTACTCGTTTTCTAATGTATTTATCTTCAAAATGTGACCCCAAAATCCTGACTTTCTGTGTGTAATTTCTCCAATCAATTTACAGTTTTCCATTTGTTTCTTGCAGAACTTTCTTATTCGTTTTCTCTGTCCATTCCCTTACTGAGTACCAACAACTATGAGTCTGTTGTTGTCTACTTTCTTTAACTGAGTACCAACAACTGTGAGTCTGTTGTTGTTTACCTTCTCTAACTTAGTACCAACTGTGAGTCTGTTGTTGTCTACCTTCTCTAACTGAGTACCAACAACTATGAGTCTGTTGTTGTCTACTTTCTCTGAGTAACAACAACTATGAGTCTGTTGTTGTCTACTTTCTCTGAGTACCAACAACTATGAGTCTGTTGTTGTCTACCTTCTCTAACTGAGTACCAACAACTTTGAGTCTGTTGTTGTCTACCTTCTCTAACTGAGTACCAACAACTTTGAGTCTGTTGTTGTCTACCTTCTCTAACTGAGTACCAACAACTATGAGTCTGTTGTTGTCTAATTTCTCTAACTGAGTAACAACAACTATGAGTCTGTTGTTGTCTACGTTCTCTGAGTAGCAACAACTATGAGTATGTTGTTGTCTACCTTCTCTAACTGAGTAGCAACAACTATGAGTCTGTTGTTGTCTACCTTCTCTAACTGAGTACCAACAACTATGAGTCTGTTGTTGTCTACCTTCTCTAACTGAGTACCAACAACTATGAGTCTGTTGTTGTCTACCTTCTCTAACTGAGTACCAACAACTGTGAGTCTGTTGTTGTCTACCTTCTCTAACTGAGTACCAACAACTGTGAGTCTGTTGTTGTCTACTTTCTCTAACTGAGTACCAACAACTATGAGTCTGTTGTCTACCTTCTCTCCGTGAATTTGTTTACCATTTGTTTCACAATACATTCTATACTCTGTGCCATGAGGCTTTCAATTCTCTGTAACTGCCGGTTATTTGTTTCTCACCAGTGTCGTGTGGGATCAACCAGGTCTCATAAAATTAGTATGATAGTATTTCAGTATTTCTAGGTAGGGCAAATGGCATGGAAGTGAGATGATCATAGTAACTCATAACCCAGTATATGCGAAGACCTAACAATTTAATCACAAAAAGCACAATACTTGTTTCCAACACTTTCAATGTTCATTTACATAATATAAGTAACAGCAGCAAAGAGGTCAGTGCATCTGCTAAGTAGTATAGTGGTCTAAGTTCAATCGTGTATTGAATGCATCTTCTCTCTCTCTCTCTCTCTCTCTCTCTCTCTCTCTCTCTCTCTCTCTATCTCTCTCTCTCTCTATCTAATTCATTCACTCCCACTCATCTATCCTTTCTCATCCACCCTCCTAAACATATTCACTAACTAATGCATCCTCACTGTTTCTCTATCTTATCCTCACTCTCTCATCAACCTTTTTAAATGCCTCATGAAATTATCTCCTGTATGTTTTAAATATATTGGGAAAGCGTTGACAAGTATAAATGTAGACTTTAAAATATATTAGCAAACTATTTTACTATTATTTACTATGGTAACCATCAAATTAGTTGACTAGAATTATTCAAATGTCTTGCTTAACTACGGAACAGACTAGTAAGTTGTTCCAAAAGTTAATAAAACATTGACAAAGCCAGAGACAACACATGAACCAGTGCCGGTTAACAGTGACTCTGATACATCATAGAAGTCACAACAGCTTAAAACAGTCAGTTACATGTCCTTTACGAGACATCACAATCAACCCCAGCATTTATTTGCTGTTTGTGATTTTCTAAGCAATCTTACTTTCTGAACAACCGATACTCATACTTTTGCGAATATTAATCAAGGAATCTGCACCCAAATTGCCTGCAGCTAACTTTGAACCTGCTATGTCAAGATTGTGAAAATGTGGTCACTACCTCTAAGCCACAGATGCCAATGACAACTTGTAAAAACATGAGGATCAAGGTCATAACATCCGTATTTATCCATGTGGATCAGTATTTATCCATGTGGATCAGTCTTTTTCCGCCGCCCAGAACACCAACTCTGTAGCTTCAGTAATGACAATATATAATATACAGAACAATATAGAAAACAGGAATTTGGCAAAGGAGAAGGAATTGTTTTTTTCTGCTAGCTTGATTTGAACTGAAGCGTAGTCCATAGATACTACTTCTAGTTGTGTTGGACCGAATTTTGCATGTGGATTAGCTTTACCTATTAACAGTGTCCCTACACCATCAGACGAACTCAATCCGACTTCAGAGGTACTTGCAATTTACATCCCCAAGTCAAGAACAAAAGGTCAACATTTTAGTCCAACTGTCCAGTGTAAGGGTTGAACCCCTTACCTCAGCATCAGCACACTGTATAGTTAAGAACATGCATTCTTATCCATTCGGCCATGCTGACCTCTAAAGCACAAAGATGAGAACAATCAATATGTCCCAATAACAGAGAAGGGTGCCATAGAAAATTATGTACCAATTACTGAACAGTTTTAAGACATAATAAGTCATGCAAGCTAAATTCTATTTAAATTATAGAAGAAGAAGGTTAATGCCATGATTGAGTCTGTGGGAGTTGAAGTAACAACTATGATAACGCAGTTTAATGTAATGACTGGGATAAAGTAGTTTAATGTAATGACTGGGATAAAGTGGTTTAATGTAATGACTGGGATAAAGTAGTTTAATGTAATGACTGGGATAAAGTAGTTTAATATAATGACTGGGATAAAGTAGTTTAATATAATGACTGGGATAAAGTGGTTTAATGTAATGACTGGGATAAAGTAGTTTAATGTAATGACTGGGATAAAGTAGTTTAATGTAATGAGTGGGATAATGCAGTTCAAAGTAATGACTGGGATAAAATAGTTTAATGTAATGACTGGGATAAAGTAGTTTAATTGCAATGACTGGGATAAAGTAGTTTAATGTAATGATTGGGATAAAGTAGTTGAATGTAATGATTGAGATAAAGAAGTTTAATGTAATGACTGGAATAACGTAGTTTAATGTAATGATTGGGATAAAGTAGTGTAATGTAATGACTGGGATAAAGTAGTTTAATCTAACAACTGGGATAAAGAAGTTTAGAAGAGTTTTTCAAGAAACATATATCAGGGGAGGGTGCTTGTCATCATGGCATTGAGAAACATCTATTTCTGAAAATACTGGCAACATGTGAGATAGAAGTTGTGGATAACCATAACAACCAATGCCATGTAGCATGGACTAGAAGAAACAGAAGAGGAGAAGAGGAAGAAGAAGGAGAAATAGGAGAAGGAGAAGAAGTGAACAAGAAGAAAGTGGAGGAGGGGAAAATTTAGGAGGTGGAGGTGGTGGAGAAGGCTGAAGTGAAGGAGGAGGGGGAGGAGAAAGTGGAAGAGGAGGGGAGGAGGAAGTGGAAGAGGAGAGCAGATGAAGAAGTGGAAGAGGAGAGCAGATGAAGAAGTGGAAGAGGAGAGCAGATGAAGAAGAAGAAGAAGAAGAAGAAGAAGAAGAAGAAGAAGAAGAAGAAGAAGAAGAAGAAGAAGAAGAAGAAGAAGAAGAAGAAGAAGAAGAAGAAGAAGAAGACAACATGTAACAAAACACGTCGATGATTTACTTAGTATAGAACGTGGTAGGGACACTGTCGGGTATCACTGAAGTCCTTCCGGCAGCCATCACTGGAAAGCAAACACAAATCTCCGAGTCTATAATAACGGCAAACTTCTTCCCACACAACAACAACAAAAAAACGGAGTTAAGCGAAACAACAGAGACAGCAATAGACGACGGACGGCCTTGACTCGACGAAAACAAGAGCGTAAACAAGATGATGTCACCCATGCACCCTCATAACCGCCAACTGCTCACAGAAAGGCTTCGGGAGTCCGGAGTAAACAATATCCAACCAGGTTGCCAGAAGAACAACCCCAGAGCCGGGCTGGAGGGGGTTGGAATATAACAGAATAGACTGGCGTTTGATAGCTGCAGACAGGTAATGAGCAATACATTAGAACAGAGGAAAGATGTACGCGGAAGAAGAAGAAAAAAAACTGGATGAATGAACAAAGAGAAAAATAAATACACAAACAAGGAAAAACAAAAACAACAGAATTAAAGAAAGGAAGAAAGAAAGAAAATAAGAAAGAAAGAAAGAAAGAAAGAAATGAAATAAGAAAGAAAGAAAGAAAGAAATGAAATAAGAAAGAAAGAAAGACAGACAGACAGACAGACAGACAGACAGACAGAAAGAAAGAAAGAAAGAAAGAAAGAAAGAAAGAAAGAAAAGATGGGAGGGGAAACAATACGACGTGGTATAATAAACTGGATATACAGACTGGATGAGAAGACAAAAACTGCAACAAGCGGCAACTGAAAAGATTTATTATGAGAGAGATACAGAAAGACAGCGAGAGAAATGTCCGACAGCCTTGTGTCATGGCACGGAAGGGTCTCGGCACACGAACTGATACATGCCGTTGGAGATCGCAAGACGCAGAGAACGCCCACGCGAGTCGGCAAGACACTTGGTGATGAGACAGACTGACAAACAGACGGATGGAGGGACAGACAGACAAATAAATAAATGATAGACAGATACATGAAAGACAGACAGATAAATAACAGAAAAATAAATGATAGACTGATATATGATAGACTGACAGATAAACAGACAGACATAGATATATGTTTGAATGGTTGTGTGTGTGTGTGTGTGTGTGTGTGTGTGTGTGTGTGTGTGTGTGTGTGGAGAGAGAGAGAGAGAGAGAGAGAGAGAGAGAGAGAGAGAGAGGGGAGAGAGAGAGGGGAGAGAGAGATGATAGACAGACAGATAAATTATAGACATACTCGGATATATGTATGGATGGCTGTGTGTGTGTGTGTGTGTGTGTGTGTGTGTGTGTGTGTGTGGAAAGAGAGAGAGAGAGAGAGAGTGAGAGAGAGACATGATAGACAGACAGATAAATGATAGACAGACTCGGATATATGTATGGATGGTTGTGTGCGTGTGTGTGTGTGGAGAGAGAGAGAGAGAGAGAGAGAGAGAGAGAGAGAGAGAGAGAGAGATACATGATAGACAGACAGATAAATGATAGACAGACTCGGATATGTATGGATGGTTGTGTGTGTGTGTGGAGAGAGAGACAGAGAGAGAGAAGGAGACAGAGAGAGAGAGAGATACATGATAGACAGACAGATAAATGATAGACAGACTCGGATATGTATGGATGGTTGTGTGTGTGTGGAGAGAGAGAGACTGAGCGAGAGAGAGAGAGAGAGAGAAGGAGAGAGAGAGAAGGAGAGAGAGAGAAGGAGAGAGAGAAGGAGAGAGAGAGAAGGAGAGAGAGAGAAGGAGAGAGAGAGAAGGAGAGAGAGAGAGAAGGAGAGAGAGAGAAGGAGAGAGAGAGAAGGAAGGAGAGAGAGAAGGAGAGAGAGAAGGAGAGAGAGAGAAGGAGAGAGAGAGAAGGAGAGAGAGAGAGAGAGGAGAGAAGGAGAGAGAGAGAAGGAGAGAGAGAGAGAGAGAGAGAGAGAGAGAGAGAGATGTACTGTAGATAACAACAGCCATATAGACTGACAGACCGTGACTTACTGTAAGACAGACACACGCAGACTGAAAGATAGACAAACTCATTCAGACTGACAGACATACTGATACACTCAGACTGACAGACAGACACACTCAGAATGACAGACAGACAAACCCTTCGTCACGCCTACGGTTTCAGTACATTCTACTTCGGCAAGCATTTTATTCGGGTTTCTTTTTCTTAGCGTTTGGACGTTAAATAGGTGAATTATCTCAGAACATCATAACATCTTATGGGAAATGCCTTGAAGAGATTAGAACAAGAATCTCCACGGAGAAGGGAGCCTTTTGCAAGATGGAAAACATCTTGCCAATAAACTGTCAAACTGTCATTTACTGCCAATATAGTACCTTGCGGTGTATGGCAGAGGGGTCTTTTGCCAATAAAATGCCAGCACAATGCTGGGTTTAACTGCGACGGCCTGTAAAGGATACGCAACTAACTAAACTATTATCGAGAGTATATGAGTAAAAACCACGACAGTTACCTGCCCAGCGCTCTAAAGGTCGTTCGTTGGTTCGTTATAGGAATCCGTCATTCGGTTCACGGGTGCAGTTTTCTCGGACACTCCGAGAGTCGTCGCTGAAGCTACAAAGTTCGCGCTATGTTCGACGCTTTCAACAGGCCACCCTGCAGAAAGAGACCGAGCCATATGGGATAAAACCCGGTGCAATGAAGTCGATCACCTCGCCTTAAACACACCCATCTTCGTTTTATTTTGGTGTAAACTTTTGGTGACTTTTCCAAGGGAGATAATAATGTTTAGGCCTCTGGCTCTTTTCCCCTTCTTATTATCGAGAGTCGACTCAATGGTGAAGGTGTTACAGACGCGATTCGTTATCCCGCATACCGCGTTAGAAACACAGCTGCGTGCGATTTTGCAGCAGACCGCCTTGCGTTGGTTTTAATAAAAAATGGCATGAGTGTCGGTCGTTCAGAAAGCAATGGCAAACTACTGAATGTAAACTTGCCAAGAAATCACAAACAGCTAAAAATGCTGGGGTTGATTGAGAAGTCCTGTAAAATGTATGCAACTAACTTAACTATTATAGGGAGTATATGAGTAAAAACCACTATTTGCGTCTTACAGACGGACAGACAGACATACAGAAAACTAGCCAGTCAGTCAGCCAGACAGACAGAGAGACAGACATAACGCCAGTCATATAGAGACAGACAGACACAGAGGGACAGTGAGAGAGAGAGACAGACAGACAGACAGACAGACAGACAGACAGGCAGGCAGACAGACAGACAGACAGACAGACAGGCAGGCAGGCAGGCAGACAGACAGACAAACAGACAGACAGACAGGCAGGCAGACAGACAGGCAGACAGACAGACACAGAGAGACATACAGACATTACACAATCAAGGCTTGGCACTAGAAAATAAGGAAAACTGTTGCGGTTTGAGTTGAGGGGGGGGGGGGGAGAGAGAGGTAGAGTTAAGGGTGGCGTTTTTGACACCAAGAACCAACAACAGTATGGAAGCAGCTGTCGAAGGCTGTCATAATCTGGGTCACACAGTTCCCATGCCAGCCGCTGCACTAAATCATTTTGCTTGGTTTACACAAAACACTTTCTTTGCAACTGGGAAAACTAAGCAATCAACTTTCTTTGCAACTGGGAAAACTAAGCAATCAACTGTCCTTGTGGGAGGAACTCGGCAAACGCTGTTACAAGTCGGAAACTCGTGTGGTAGGGGGGCTCTGCGGAACGACGCTCTCATCACAGCGCGTAGAAAAAAGCCTCTCGATCTCTGGCCAGTTCCCCTGTCACGTGCACCCTCATGGCAGAGGTATCTGTAATGTCCTGTGTCCAGCTTCGTGCTAGTCGACCCCTGCCACTTCTGCCTTCTTGGTCCACGATATTCTCGGAACTGTTCTGTAGCATGTGAGCTCAAGGGCCAACATTTTCTTCTTTGGAAAACTAGGCAAACGTTATCTCAGAGAAAGTAGACAAACGTTATCTCAGAGAAAGTAGACACACGTTATCTCAGAGAAAGTAGATAAACGTTATCTCTGAGAAAGTAGATAAACATTATCTAAGAGAAAGTAGACAAACTATATCTAAGAGAAAGTAGACAAACGCTTTCTAAGAGAAAGTAGACAAACGTTATCTAAGAGAAAGTAGACAACCGTTAGCCGCTACACGCTGCGGGATTTGCTGAGGAGGGGGATCCGAGCACTTATGGACTGAATGGTTTGATGTGCAATGAGGATGATCTGTCGACTAACTAACAGACAACCGTTATCTAAGAGACACTAGACACATATCAGTTGCTGATAATTAACTAAACATTGTTACATATTGGAAACTATACCAAGGGTAAAATGTTCACTTCTCATCCTTGACTTGGGGAAAGTAAATTACAAGTACCTCAAAAGTCGGAGTGCGTGTGCCTGATGGCGTGGAACACTGACCATAGGGAACGTTAATCCACAATGAAATCAGTCCACTGCACTAGAAGTATGTACACATGTATGAACTACGCTTGACTTCAAAGGGAGCGAACGAAAACACGTTGCTTTATTATGGTTATCTAAACACTGTCACACAGCGCAAGAGGCGGGCGTAACTCTAAGCAATTTCTCTATCTAACAGGAGTTTTAACCTGTTTTCTCTAAATAACGATAAGTGTATTTCTACGCTCGAATAAGTTCACCACAATCATCCTGTGGCTTACCACATGAGAAAACAGAATTTAAACAACGCAAAAGGAAAGAATATAGGACCGCAAAACCCGTATCTCAATTATAACCAATGCCGCAAAAGGAAGGTTGAACGAGGTCGAATTTTTTTTAATTTTTTTGTTTTCGCAAACGAACGAACGAAGCCCTGTGCAGAACTCAGTCTCCATTAGTATTTGACAATTTCTCTATCATTAGCCTGGTGTCTTGCTGCTCTCGCTGTCATGTGTCAATTATAATAATGTACAATTATCTACACGCCTTGTAGTCATCCTCTTCTCCGCCTCCCCATTACACTTTCCTCCTATTTCATTTTTCCTCAATTTTGTTTGCCTTACTAATTAATTAATCGTCTTCGGGACTGAGTTCTTGCTGAATTTTCCTTTCCATCCAATGCATTTTTAATACAATTCAATAACTAACACACGCACGCACACACACCGCACGCACACACACACACACACACACACACACACACATATATATATATATATATATATATATATATATATATATATATATATATAGATATATATATAGATATAGATATATATATATATATATATATATATATATATATATATATATATATATATATATATATATATATATATATATATATATATATATATATATATATATATATATTCAAAGACGAATATGTGTTGATCAGCTGAATTGTTAAATGTCTAAATTTCACACTCATATGTTTGCCACATTCTCTTAAAGTTGGTTGGTTAGTTAGTTAGTTAGTCTTAGATTATCATCAGTGCACATCGGCCCATTCAGTTCATGGGTGCTTGGATAACCTCATCAGCATCTCTACATCGTGTTGCAGTCGATGACATCGGTTTTGTGTTAGTTGCCTATTCGTCTTTGACTCCCTGAATATCGCTTCCCTCTGGCTTCATTCCATTTCTTTTGATGTCCCCGCAATATGGTGAAGGTTGCATGCAGATTCGTAATCTTTTCATTCGTTTAACTGCCCTGCCTTTCTGGCGGCATTCAATACATGAGCCCGGTTCATTGCTCGTCAGCTTTATACAGTAGCCCGGCCCGCAAGCCTCTCTGGTGGCATTCAATATATCAGCCCGGTCCATTGCTAGTCGGCATTCTACAGAAGCCCGGCACGCAAGCCTCCCAGCTTGCTCATTTCCTCTAACACCCGCGCGTCTTGGCACACAAATAAACTTGATTGTTATCAGGCTTGAACTTCTCAGAGATTCACCTCTGTACCAGAGTAAAAGTAATGGACAGAATGAGAAATAGCATAATTGCCTCATGACTCGAGCAAAGGAAGAATCTCAGCTGTACCTCCCAGTGGTAAAGGATGAGAATCACACCATGGTGTGGCAAACGCAGCTCTGAGGACGGAGTTAGTTAGTTGCATATCATTTACAGGGCCTCGCAGTCAACCCCAGCATTTTTGGCTGTTTGTGATTTATGGGCAAGTTTACATTCAGTAGGTTGCCATTACTTTCGGAACGACCGGCACTCGTACCACAGTATGAAATACCAGCGCAATGCGGTCTGCTTGGAAATCGCCTGCAGCTGTGTTTCGAACGCGGTATGTGGGATTGTGAATTGCGTTCGTAAGCGGGATTGCGAATTGCGTTCATAAGCGGGATTGCGAACTGCGTTCGTAACCGCATCACCACAGAGTGCTTTAGGTCTCATAAATATTGATTAACTAAGCACTGGTCACATGAGACTTTTAACTTGTTTCTAAGAGTTTCAATCAATATCTGAATCTATTTCTCATGATAAAAATCAGAAATCGAGATTAAAAATGTAAAATATGAGTATTATGTCACCGAAAACTAATGCTAATGGTGCTAAAGATTATCCTGTCTGGGAAATTGCCAGTTCTGAGGACACTACTTTCTGAACTTAGCAGTCAGCGTAAGGTCACCATACAGTGGATACCATCCCACTGTGGAGTAGCCGGAAACGACAGAGCTGATCGATTGGCTAAGGAAGGAGCTAAAGAAGAACAACCTGATGTGCCCATTACATACCACCAAAAGAAAAGAATGATCAAATCAATCAGAAGGCCACCAAACCTTACTCAAGACGACTACCACGTTATGGACAGACCAGAACAGGTCATTCTTCTGCGCCTCAGAACAGGACACAATAGATTACGCAACCACATGTATACAAAATTCAAGATTGGTGACTCAGCCATGTGCACATGTGGTTTGGCGTCGCAGACAGCAGAGCACATACTCCAGGATTGCCCAAACTACAACATATCCAGGCGAACCTTCTGGCCTAGAGAGACAACAGTGGAAGATAACCTCTATGGACCGCTGAATGAACTAAAAAAGACTTAGATTCATACAAGAGACAACATTGCAGTTATAAACATATTTCAGGCGAACGAAAGAAGAAGCAGATCAACATACCAGTAAACAAACCTTATCAAATGTATACTGATAATAATAGTAGTAGTAGTAGTAGTAGTAGTAGTAGTAGTAGTAGTAGTAGTAGTAGTAGTAGTAGTAGTAGTAGTAGTAGTAGTAGTAGTAGTAGTAGTAGCTGTTGTTATAGCGACAGCAGGAGTGATTGTACTAAAAACATTAAGCGTAGTGGTAGGGAAAACATCAGCAGTAGTTAGCCAGCAACAGTAGTGATGATAGTGAAAAAATAGAACGAGAACCGGGAAGGTTAACCCGGTCAACAAATGCCCGCAGAAGTCGGATGTGTCGGCCTGACGGCGCAAGGAAGCAGCTCTGCTGTAAACAGGCACAACGCAGTCACATCCGAAAAAAAAATCTGGATGAACGCAGAAGAAGAAGAAGAACGAGAAAAGGACAGCCATACTCCCAGCTAACAATTCACAAACTGCCAATGAGCGACGACAAGAAGGATATGGTTGGGGAGCAAACAACATGAGAATCTTCTTCACAACGTGAGTAACCTGCCGGCAACCTGCCTTAGCGTGGGCATCAAATGTGCCCCGCTGACGAAATTCTAAGACAACAAACAGAGACGGTTGGATAACTAGGTGAGTGGTTCTTCACCTCACTACGTTCTGATTCTCCGAGCAACGAGTACTTCGATATACAATATCGATTGTGTGGAGTGCATGAAAAGCTGCCAGTTATTGGCAGGGTTCAATGACGACAATTTACTAATGCGGTGTGGTGAGGTTTTATAGAGTGCTGAATACAAATTAGCAGTGAGAAGAAATAATTTAATCATCCGGATTTTATATTTTATGTTGATCTGTGTTAACATACCTGTTCAAAGAAATCTGACGCTAAATGTAAGAAGGCTTGATGTAAGTATTATGGTTTCATGTACTTGCATGTAAATTTTTTTAATGTTAGTATTATCGCCTGAATTACTTGTATGTAAGCTCTTGATTTTAGCATTATCGTTGTATAAGAAGACACACATTATGGTCGTCACTGGGAAGAAGGAAATAACACAATGTGATATACGAGTAAATGGGCATTTTCTTTTCCTTTGTTTTAACATTTTTATTATCATTCTGTTTTTCACATTCTGTTTTTCAGTCTCGTCTTTTGTGCGTGCTCTCTGTGATTTTATTTCTTTACATTTTTCGTCTGTCTTTCTTGTCCTTCCGCCTTCTTTCGATCTGTCCTTCTCGCTTCCTTCTTATCCCTTTTCTGCCCGATTGTTTTTCTGGTTTTTACTTCTCTCTACCCCACCCCACAACCCCCCCATTTAATGGTGAATACATTCCTCCAATGTGAACATGTCCACAATTATCTACATCTTGTATAAAGCTCAAACTGCCATTTAGTTCTCCGGCAAAAACAAAACCGGCCCACAAACAGTATCTTATCTTCTTCCTTCTTCTTCTTTCTTCCTCCTCCTCCTTCTTCTTCCTTCTTCTTCTTCTTCTTCTTCGTCTTCCTCCATTTACCCCAGTGACATCTCGGGTGGAACAACCAGTATCAAGTCTGGGAAACTGAAATACTGTGGTCATATGAAAGGTCACAATAGCTAGGAAAGAACAGTAATGGAAGGTGAGGTTCCCGCAAGACAAGACAGGTGTCTACGGGCAGGAACTTGGGCACAGAACATTGAAGACACTTTGGGCATGGGCATACATAAGGCAGGGGTACTGGTTAAAGATCGAGCATCTTTTCGGCGACGGCAGCGACGTCATGCGGAGGTTCTACTACATGATGATAGTGTGATATCTGAAGCTAGTTATCTGTTGTTTCATCGAATCATCTTCTTGAAATACGGAGTACAAATACTATTGACGATTCGCACTTACATGGTATGATCGACACTTATTATATTGCAGAGCCTTTACTGTCACAGCAACAAACACGATGCGACTAGTATTTCCAGCGCATAGATTTATAAACAGTACAAGACAATGATGACTGCGGCAGACGTGGTCGTTCGAGATGCAAAACAGAAAGGGTAGCATCATCATCATCAACATCATCATCAGCATCATCAGCAGCAGCAGCAGAAGAAGAAGAAACAGAAGAAGGAGGAGGAGGAGGATGAAGAGGAGGAGGATGAGGAGGGGGAAGGAAAGGAAGAGAAGCAGCAACAGCAACATCAGAAGGAGGAGAAGATGAAGAAGAAGAAGAAGAAGAAGAAGAAGAAGAAGAAGAAGAAGAAGAAGAAGAAGAAGAAGAAGAAGAAGAAGAAGAAGAGCAACAACAACAACAACAACAACAACAACAACAACAACAAACGACACAATGCATATTCAGAAGCAGTTTCACAGCTGGAAAACAAAACTAACAGACAAGGGGGATCAAACAATTTAGTCCAGGCGGCAACCTGATAAACCGCACTAATAACCTTGTCGGCAACCGGGAAAATCTCTGTGATCGTCGCGACTTAAGAGCAGGTTGCCGCGTTGTACTCTTACGGACAAAGTCTAGATCAGAGATTACGTTCATCTATGTATTCGGATTTAATATTTCCAAAAGCTTTACAGCTTAGGCTGGCATTTCTAGGACCGGAACAGTCAGGCAAGGTGAATCCGGTTTACCTAATGTTCACACACAGAGGCGGAGCCACGGCAGGCTCTCACCTGCCGTACTGGTGGCCTTGGGTTCGACCCGCATCACGACGGTTTCGAATTTCTAAAATGATCCTGGGCCCCAGGTCTGCGCAGCCTAAAATGTCTTGGAAAGTAAACACGGCCCATGTGATGCCGATCACATGACCCACTGAGTGCCGTTTGGTCTATAATGCATGTCCATTAAGGGACGTTGCAATAAACCCCAAGGGGGCTGAGTGGTCTTGGGGTATGGTGTCCGCCTCGAGTGCTGGAGGTCCCAGGTTCAGGCCCCGGTGAGAACCGATATTTTTTTCACGTGGACTTCTAGTAATAAAATTTCCCCTGGTTTCTGGGTAGTGAGATCGGACGCCCGTGTATATTATTGGGCACATAAAAGATCCCTTGGCAGCTGGAAATCGAAAAAAACAAGTAGCCTAAAGGCGATGCCCGGGCATCATTTCGAGTTAAAAATCTACCCAAAGTACGAGGGGAAGTTAATAAGTAAGTCCCAAATGGCTGTAGAGAAATAACTAAATATGATAACAACTTGAAACCAGTTTATTTTTATACATACATTGTCCCTTTATTTCTCAACATAATTTCCATCAACATTGATGCACGTATCCGATCGTTTTATCAGTCCTCCCAAACCCGCTGCATGGAACTGCGTGCTCTGTTTTCTAAACCACGTTTTCACTTCACATTCAACTCCGGCGTCATTCGCGAGATGTCTCCCGCCAAGGTGGGTTTTCAGCGTTTATGCTGACAAATGTTTATCCAGTAAAGCGGTGCATAGCTGGGAAGAAAAAGTTACGAGGGCGAGTCAATAAGTAAGTCACACAGTTCTGTGGGATGGTAGGTAAATTAAATCATCGCTCCGTCGGGGACGTTGAGTGCAAGCATCGAACCCTCGTCCGCCCATACCATTGTCAGCGTAACTTCATAATGACTACACCGGCGTGCCGGCTGTGACCGACGTTCATACAATTATGAAAACCAACGCAAGACGGTCTGCTTCCATATCTCTTGTGGTATGCGGGAGATCTCCCATCGCTTGGGGATCAAAACCAGATGAGAACAGCTGATAAAATAAGTATATCCCATCACTTGGAGATCAAAACCAGATGAGTCGCGACTGATAAGAGGGAAATTATGGATGGCTCAGGCGGAGGATACGATCAGACAGGTGTGCCCCATGGAGAACATTAGGCGAGGAGAAGAGTGGATCAGAGTGCCAGCGGAGCAGTCAGACGTGCAGAATTATAATCACATTGAGCCGGGAGTGCAGGGAGTGGCCAGCAGGGGCCACGAAAGTGGAAATCCAGCAACTAATCAGGCCTGCTTCGTGGCTTAGAGGTTATGACTTTTCTCCGTAATCTCGTATACTCTCGTCGGTAACGTGATGACGGTGAGAATCAGCAGTGGTTAGAATCGCATCGGTAACTTACGGGGTATGTGAGCCGGCCGCTCAGAAAGCAATGGCAAACTACTGAGCGTAATTTTGCCAAGAAATCAACATACAGCTGAAAGATGCTGGTGTTGACGGCGATGTCCTGTAAAGGATATGCCAAAAAAAAAAAAAATAAATAAATTTCAGGATAATGCTCGCTCTGGTGATGTGATTATCTACACAGATGGGTCGGTTTTGAGAGGTAGGAGAAGTGCCTGGGGGTTCTTAAGCAAAAGCTAATGGTCAACGTTTGGTGCAGGAGAGCCTAGCATATGATACCACAACATCTAGCTAAAGAATAGAGGTGGAGGCAGTCATTGCAGCTTTCCGCTGGGTGGAGAATACGACACACACACACACACACACACACACACACACACACACACACATCGTGATTGTAACTGACTCAGAAAGCATGCTGAGGAAGGTAAGGACAGGCAAGCTTCGGACAGAGTGGCTTGCTTCGCTTCGGAGGTCACGGGTGGCAAGCATTGCCTGGGTCTTTTCTCCGGGGCATGCCGGTGTGCTGGGGAATGAACAGGCGGACAGATTGGCTGACTCTGCAAAACTTGGTGCAGTATTGATGCATGACAAGGCAGCCGTGGTTGCGGCCTTGTGGGAGCACGTGTACACCTCGGAGGAGCAAATGGATCACCATAGTCTGGCAAGAATGAGGCAGCGAGGTGTGACGAGAGGATCTGGTCGACGCCGACGCTCAGAGGAAAGGCGAGACGGACAAATAATCAGATTGCTACTGGTACTATTGGTGTTGGAACTCTTCGCTGGCTGCTGGGGATGGGGACTGAGCGCTTATGGGAATGCCCCGAATGCTGTGATGTCGGTTCCTAAATCAATCAATCAATCAACCAGATGAGTACAGCTAATGAAATAAGTATATCTCATCGCTTGGAGATCAAAACCAGATGAGTACAGCTAATGAAATAAGTATATCCCATCGCTTGGAGATCAAAACCATATGAGTACAGCTAATGAAATAAGTATATCCCATCGCTTGGAGATCAAAACCAGATGAGAACAGCTGATAAAGTATGCATATATAATGCTTATATACGAAAACTAGATAAGAACAGCCGATAAAACGCAGATATCTACCTACCCATGGCCATCTCATGAAAAGCAAATCGCCCATCATCTAGAGTCCAATCATTTTACGGTCAGATCATAGCATCTGAGAACACCAACATCGTTTTTCTTTGGCAAATTACCAGCACTAAAAGCTCTAAAATCTAAAATTGCTCACCAGTAAAGCGGAAGAAACAAAGAAGCCAACTAATCTGATTCATTAACCTTAACAAGATCTCAAGGCTGTTTATCATTCCACGTGAGAACGCGTGCACGTGTTGAATCTGGAAGTAAGGCATTTTTCTGGGAAAGAAAACACAAATTTACATCCGGCGCTGAAGGGATGTTCGTGTCACTAAAATATCATTTACATTAGACTTCAACGCTCATTTTTCGTTCAAAAAGCAATGGTAAACTACTGAACGTTGACTTGAGTTGTTGAGTTGAGTCAAGATCAAGAACCAATATCATAGCATATGGGACATTCCCATAAGTGCCAGCGAAGAGACCCAACATTAATGGCACCAGTAGCAATCTGATTATGTGTCCGTCTGGTCTTACCTAGGAGTCCCGAGTGATGACCACATCCTCTGGTCCTTGCCTGCAGTACCATGCTCTCAAGGCCGTGAAGATCTATCTGTTATTCCGCAGTACACAAACGATCCCAACGACCCCCCCGACCACGTCTGACTTATCCTGCAACAATACCCTACCCAGCGGTGCAGACCCAATCATTCTGTCCGGCTGCTCGTTTCCCACCACACCAGTATCAATCAATCAATCATGTGCCATGCCGGACAGTGTGGGCGGTCATGACTCGCCATTTCACTCGATCATAAGAGTCGTGGATCAGCTCAGTGTTCCTGTCTCGTCCAGGCCATGTGGCCAAGCCATCCAGGTATATTCCTCTCGGTCTTCCTCTTGGTCTGTTCCCTTCGATCTTGCCAGTTGTCACTAAGTTCTCCAATCCATTCCTTCTCATAACATGTCCAAAAAATTGTGCCTGTCTACGTCTAATTTCTCTAAGCAGTCTACGATTTTCATTTGTCTCCTGTAGTACTTGGTCATTGGTTTTGCTGTCTGTCCATGGTATTCTTTGCATTTTCCTCAGAAACCACATTTCTGCAGCCTTCAGATATTTTTCAGTTTGACTGCTCATTATCCAAGTTTCACATCCATAAAAAAGAACAGGCTCTATGTAGCACCTCAACTCTTTTTCTCGTTTCAATTGACATCTTCTTATTGGTTAGAATGTTTTTCATCTTGCTAAAGGCTACTTTCGCCATGGCGATTCTTGTTCTAATCTCTTCAAGGCATCTCCTATCAGATGTTATGAATGTTCCGAGATAATTATACCGATTCACTTGTTGAAGAATATTCCCATTTACTTGTATATTACATTGTGGTATTTCGTTCTTCCTAGTGACGACCACAACTTGTGTCTTTTTACAATTTAATTCTAACCCCAGTTGCTCACTGTGTACAACAACCGAATCTACTAATTGTTGCAGATCATGCGCATTGTCTGCAATCAATACTGTATCATCTGCATATCTAATGTTATTAATGTTTCGTCCTCCAATGCTGATTCCAATTATATCTTCTACATTTCTGAAAATATTTTCACTGTACAGGGAAAAAAGATCTGGAGACATTACACATCCCTGCCTAACACCTATCTTAATAGGCTGATATTGTCCCACTTCATTATCAATCCTATGGCAGCTTGTTGTTTCCAATATATGTTTTTTATAAGTCTAATGTTTTTCCCATCAATTTGTAGATCTGCAAGCATATCCACAATGTTGACATGTCTAACTCTATCAAAAGCCTTTGTATAGTCAATAAAGCAAAGGTGTATATCCTTGTTTACTTCTATAGCACGTTGAATAACTGTTCGCAGCATATACACAGCATTTACTGTACCCTTTCCTTCTACAAACCCGCATTGTTCTTCCCCTATTTCAGGTTGTATCTTTTTCCTCACTCTTTGCATGATAATTCTTAGCAAATCTTTGTGATGTGACTCATTATACTAATTGTTCTATGTTGATCACATTCCAAAGCTCCTGATTTCTTTGGGATTGCAATAAATACAGAGTTACATAATTCAGAAGGTATATCTCCAGTATCATATAATGTGTTCAGCAGTCTGGTGACTTGCCCTAGTCCAAATTTTTCTAAAGCTTTAATCATTTCTGTTGTTATGTTATCTGCACCGGGGGCCTTGCCAGCTTTCATATGCTTAAGAACATTTCGAACCTCCCTCCATCTTCAAAATTGGCGGTCCCTTTCATTTTATTTAAATCAAAAATTTTTCAAAAATTTTCCTCTTTTAAATCATCTTTAAAGGTTTTTCCACTTAATTCTTTTTCCTTTAATGTAGTTTTTTTATTGTTTCCCTAATTTTTTTGCCAAATTTTTTTTAGTTTTTTTTTTTAAAATTTTGCCTTTTGATGTCTTTTATTTATTAAAAAATTTCCCGGGGAATTCTTTTTTTCTTTAATTTTATTTGAGGTTTTTGTTTTTTAAAATTTCTGCACCTTTCCCCACCCATTCTTTTTTTGGGGCCTCCCAACATAATTTTTTTCCAACTTTCCCCTTAAATTTTCCTTCAAATTTTAAACAAAATTTTTTAAAATTTGAGTCTTCTTGTTTTTTTTTTTTGAAAATTTTCCCTTGTCTTTATTTTGCCCCAAAAATTTTTAATTTTTGGGTTTGGTTGTTTTTTTGCACCCCCAATTTTTTTGGGGTTTTTTTTTTCCCCTTTTTGGTTTATCCCATTCGGTGGTTTCTGGGGCAGGAAATTTTTTTCCCCTTTTCTTTTTTCTTTTTTTTGTTGGGTTTTTGTTTTGGGGTTTATTTCCTTTTTTTTCTTTTTTAAGGGTTCCTTTTTTTGTTTCCTGTTAACACTGACTTTCAAAAAACGTACCTCAATTTTCCCTGTGAGTAATCTGTGGGTCACTATAAAAAATAAAGCACTGGGAACGGGTTTTTTGAAATTGTTAGCGCGTTTCTAAATCTTTGTAATCTGAAGTAAAAAATCTGTTTTCTAATCCTGCTATCAGGACTCCTCCAGTCCATAATTTTTGGGGTGTTGTTTAAAACCCAAAAGGGTTTCCTACAATCATTTCCTTTTTCTTTTGCCCACTCTACGAGCGTACCCCCTTTCATTTTCTCTCCTAAACCATATTTACTTTCCGGGGGGAAATAATCCAACAAACCTCTCTATTTTTGATTTTTTAATTAAAACCCTGCCACACTAAATCCAAGCATGCCTGCTTCACCTTTCTCGTCATAGTATATTGTATATCTTTTTACAGGATATCGCTGTCAAAAACCAGTTTTTCACTGCTGTTGTTGGGCCCTTGGCAAGTTTATATTCAGTATTTTGCCATTGTTTTTTGAACGCCCGGGCCCCCCATATAATTTTTTAAAAACCCCAGGGGGCAACGGGGTCTTCTCCCAAAATCGTGGCAGAACGCGGGAAACCGGGATTACTAACCGCACCCAAAAAACTCCTCCCCAAAGGAGACCTCATACTTTGTTACTGAAGGTAACATTGCACAGTAAATCAACTTGAGTTTTTTGTTCTTAAGAATTCAAGACAGAAGACTACGTCCATAATGAAACCACAAACTAAGTGACACAAAACTTGGATTAAGGAAAAAAAAGGATCCCAACAGGTGCCATCTTTGCTCTTAGACAATGTAGAAAAATCAATAAAAATTTAATAAAAACACTCTATTTAAAGCCTTTGTCGACAAAAAAAAAAGGGGGAATTTAATAGAGTAGATAAAAAACCAAACTGGGGGAAACCCTTTTAAACGATATGGAGTGAGCACACATCTAACAAACTTAAGGGGGAAGCTTGAATAAAAACAGTGAATGCATAGTGAGAGCAAATGGGGGGACACCCCAAGAACCCTTCAAAAATAAGATCCGGAGTACGACAAGGTTGTGTCCGCCCCCCCCCCCTTCTTGTTTATAACCTATATAGATAGCATATGTAAAGACACCAGCAAACAGAGACCGTAACAATACCGCATGAAAAACAGAACACAGAAAGAAAAACCCCGGGGCATTACACCTTTAAAAAGGAATCTCTTTTTGGTGCTCTTTTAGGCGGAAATAGCTTTTCGTCCGCCAAGAGTTTAAAAAGAGGGAACGGCAGGAAGTGTACTGTCCCAAGCCTCTTCAAACCTATAACAGAAAAACTTTTTTAAAAAAGTTAAATGCCCGGACTCATAAGCAATTAAGATACGCTGACGATACCGTGTTACTAGAAAAAAAACGGGAAACAAGAGTTAAAAGAAACCCAGTGGAACAAGTAAACAGGCATAGGTTTAGAATGTGGCTTTGATATTAACATCCAAAAACAAACCCAAAAAATATGATAATTAGCAGTGGAAATGAAAGGTCACCAATGAAAATCACAGTTAAAAAAGGGGAATTAGAAAAAAGTAAAAAGTTTTCCCATCTTGGACATATAATAAAAGATGATGGCAGAAGTGAAATAGAAATCAAACAACGGATTAAAAATGAGAATTGCCAAATGCTAGTGGAAGCCTGGACATTGAACAAGCAACTAGAAAGTCGAAAAAACCCCAAAAATGCCTTTTGGGGGAAAAAAAAAAATTTTAAATGCAGAGATTCTGAAACCTGGGGTGAAAAAAGAGTTGATGAAAGAAATAAAAACCGAGGCCGTAAAAAATTTCGGGAAACGGTTAAAAAACATGATACTCTTATAAAAACCATACTGGAGGGCAAAGTTGAGGGCAAGCGAGCAAGAGGTAGACAACGATACAAGCGGGACGATAACATCAAGAGAAGGACGACCATCAGTCTGACAGAATGTAGTCAGAGCGAGAGACAGACAGTGTTCGACAACCATTGCAGCCAATCTTCAATGTGGAGACGGCACCTGATTGATTGATTGATATATGAACATTCGTGCACTAATAGCAAAATCAGAAGCAGAATTACAAGTCCAGATAAATAGCCTAAACGAAGTGTTTAAGGAGATAATATCAAATGTAGCATCAGTAAAACAGTATAGTTTAAAATAATCGCCGTAGCAAAAGAAGGCATTTAGACAAAGCAAAAACAACTTCAAAGAATTTACAACTTGATCTCCGGAAAGGAATCATTCTTATGTACACCTGACCAACAATATTTCATGGATAACATACGCTTTATAGGATGTTGCAATCAACCGCAGAATATAATGCCCGTTTGTGATTAACTGGGCAATTTAACATGTCATGGTTTGCCTTAGCTTCCTCAACGGTCGACGCTTCATACCGTGGAAATCAATGAAGCCTAAATTCGATATGTATGAGAATTGTGGAACTGCGTTTCATCAACCTCTAGGCATAGACGCCGACATTACAAAGTCAAAAAGACTACCTCATGAAAATAGAAAATGTGTCCGTGACCCTGAGTTATTTTTAGGCGACGAAACTCTCCCCGAGTGTCACCGCGTAAAAATAACGCATGGTCACAGAGACATTCTGCAGATGTTATTTTCATACATACTCAATAACCAATACCTGATTATCTCCCTGCCGTAGGGGTTAAGGACGTTGTTCGTAATCCAGTATACTCTCGTACGAAACAAACCTGCGCGAGATTCGGCAGGGGATCGCGTCGCGTTGGTTACTTAGGGAAGGTATGTGAGCCGGTCGTTCAGAAAGCAATGGCAAACTACTGAACGTAAAACTTGCCAAGACATCAACAGCAGCTGAAAAATGCTGGTGTTGACTGCAATGTCATGTAAAGGCTAAGCGAAAAATAAGATAATACCCTAACAGATAACAGATAACCAATACCTACTCTTAAACTCTGTCTGCTCCGTGGCTAATAGGTTACGGACGCAGTTTGTAATCCCGTTACAACATTCGAAACACAGCTACAGGCGATTTGGCAGCAGACCACCTTGCGTTGGTTTGTTTAAAAAAATAAAATGCTATGGATGCCGGTGATTCAGAAAGCAATGGCAAACTATTGAACTTAAACTTGCCAAGAAATCACAAACAGCCATGATGGGGTTGACTGCGACGTCCTGTAAAGGATATACTACTAACCTGTTTAACTCTTAAACTTCTGGTGCGCTTTCGGTGGGTTAGTGGGATCAATCCCTAACCGGTCACTTGGACTTCAGCGCTGACCATTCGTTCAGAAATCAGTGACAAACTACTGAACGTAAAACAGTCCAGTAAATATATCTGGAGCTGGGATTGACAGCGACGTCCTGCACAGGACATGCAACATTTTTCAAGCGAAGCTGATAGTGGACTGCGCTGGTAATTTCATGAGCACGGTTGGACGCAAGTTCGACGCCTGGACTCGTCATTTGCAAAAGTGCAGAAAACATTGGCCAGATCAGAAGACGAGATCGAAAATAGGTAAAACCAACTCATTGGACAAATGGCACCAATACTAAAGAACAAACATGTAACAATAACTACTAAGTAAGCACTTTACAATACAATCTCCCTACCAACTCTATGCTACCAATGCCAAACCTGGACAATGACAGAAAAAGAGAAAAGAAAATGAGATTCCTGAGAAGAATACTCAACGTATCAAGAAGAGATAAGATCAGAAATGAAGAAATCAGGACTAAAGTAGGGGTCATATCAGCACTAGATTTTATTAGAAAGCAGCAAGTCAAATGGTTTGGCCATGCAAGTAGGTTACCAGTCAACAGCATACCACAACAAGCAATGATGTACAGACCAGATGGAAACAGAGGAAGAGGCCGACCACGTAAACATTTAGTTTAGTTTAGTCGTTGGATCAACATCACAGCACACGGTTTAACCCATAAGTGCTCCGTTTTCCTCCTAACTCAAACCTGAGTCTGGAGAAACTCAGCTCAATGCACGAACTCCGTTGCATCAGCGAGGATCCTGAAATACTTTTGGGTAGATTTTTAACTCGAAATTTTGCCCGGGCAGCGCCGTTAGACTACTCTTTGTTTTATTTATAACTGCCAAGGGATGTTTTACGTGCACAACAATACACACGGGTGTCCGATCTCACTACCCAGAGAACAGGGGAAATTTTATTACTGGAAGTCCAGGAGGATATTTTTTTAAATAAATCCCGGTCCTCACCGGGGCCTGAACCCGGGACCTCCAGCACTCGAGGCGGACACCATACCTCGAGACCACTCAGCCCCCTTAACGTAAACGTTGGACGGAGAGAAAAACAGAGTCCAAGGGAATATTGATACATGAAGCCCATAATCGGGCACTCTCACGATGTTTATACTTCACCTCGACACCGCAAGGTACAAGAGGAACCAGATGAGATGAGATGAGATGAGATGAGATGAGATGAGATGAGCACGGTTGGACGCAAGTTCGACGCCTGGGCTTGTCGTTTGCAAAAGTGAAGAAAACATTGGCCACCTATTTCTCCTTGCTCGCAGGCCTACACAAAGCGATGGCGATATCAGATCACAGACCCATAGTGAGAAACTGCTTCGGGAAAGCAGTAGCAAGCAACAGCAGCAGCAACAACAACAACAACAACAAAATGCAATACCTACTGATTGTCTTACAGAGAAAAACACCTCACATCACAATGAGCCGCGAGCAAAATTTAAACACGTTTGAAAAATGCGCTCTAAGTCTAAAAAAGGATGAGACAAGTTATCAGGGTCTGGATGCAGGAAAAACTCATAACTGTACTGCCCAGTAGACAGACAACACATAAGATTGACAACTGCAGTTCACGGGACCAGGCATTCACAGGTATATACCTGCACAGCTATGCACATAAGAATGGCAGGGCGCTCACTTATCCTGACTGCCGGAAGTTGTTCTCAAAGGGGAAGTTCATAAACTACCCATTTGAAAATCAAAGGGGGAAACCGTCACATTAATTTCATAAGAATAAGTTTGCTAGCAGATCTCAAATCTAGAATGGAGAAGCAACTGACTTTGTAATGCGAAGAGAGGCACTGGAAAACATCGTGACGACATGACAGTTTACGTTCAGAAGTTTGTCACTGATTTCTGAACGACAGGCACTCATACCATTGTATGAAACCAACGCAACGCTGTCTGCTTTCAAATTGCCTGAAGCTGTTTGGAACGCGATATGCGGGATTGCGGATTCCGTTTGCTTCCCCTGAAACACAGCGAGGGCTCTGCGCAGAATAAAAAAAAGGATTAAAATCGTGATGAGAGAATCACAAATACGAAGCTAAGGGAGAGAACTAGACAAGTTACACCGAAGACGTTGGCGCTGGATGGGATAACACGTAGAGAAAATCTGACAATAGTGTAGCTAGAAAATCTCTTCACGGGGCAAAGGAAACAGAGGGAACACGGAGAAGAGAATTACAAACAGATGGATAATATGGGGAGGACAAGAAGCGAGCTGCAGTAGATAGCACAGCAAAAGATTGGACAGCATGGCATTAGCTGGTTGGGGGGGGGGGGGGGGAGGGCTGTGTACCAACAAGGGAGGAAGAAGAAGAAGAAGAAGAAGAAGAAGAAGAAGAAGAAGAAGAAGAAGAAGAAGAAGAAGAAGAATATTATTATTATTATTATACGTACATCTGATTAACAACATA
Source organism: Cepaea nemoralis (assembly GCA_014155875.1). Taxonomy (NCBI): domain Eukaryota; kingdom Metazoa; phylum Mollusca; class Gastropoda; order Stylommatophora; family Helicidae; genus Cepaea; species Cepaea nemoralis. Next base: position 110,171 of record JACEFZ010027492.1, read on the forward strand.
CTGGTCAATAACGATAGCGACCTCGCAGGTGAGCAAAGAAGGCAGACAGGTGAGCAAAGAAGGCAGACAGGTGAGCAAAGAAGGCAGACAGGTGAGCAAAGAAGGCAGACATTTTAATTTGATGACTCGGCAAAAACTTAACGGCTGTCGGTGCATTGGCACAAGCGCAGACAAGGTACAGATGTGACAGGCGAAAATAAACAGTGCAGTTCTGGCAGACATGCCTGCCTGAGGAGTGTGCCTTTATATTCGCTATGCCTTACTTTCGTTCACTGCCTTTGCACCTTTAACGTCGCTGTATTCTGAATGTACTGAACGTAACACTTGCCTAGTACATCATCATCATCATCATCTTCCACTTCTGCCGTCAAGCGTCGTGGGGAGGAATAATTTGCGTTCCAGCGCCCGGTGGACAGCACTGGATAGTGTACATCAACAACAGCCGAAAATGCTGGTGTTGACTGCAAAGGGATACGCAACAAAATTTTTTTAATTATTCTGAATGTCGGTGAGATAGAAGGAGGTTAGGTGTGGTTGACAAGCCACGAAGTTTATAGACAGTGAGTGAAAATATAGGTAAAACTTTAATTTCTTTCTCTGTCTTTCCAACCCTCTTTTCTTGATCTTTTGTTAAACCTAGCAATCATCTCTCTCTCTCTCTCTCTCTCTCTCTCTCTCTCTCTCTCTCTCTCTCTCTCTCTCTCTCTCTCTCTCTCTCTCTCTCGTTCGTGTCCTCTTCCCCCTGTCACATCTCTTTCTTTTGACCAGTTCCAAAAGTCCGTGATATATTTACATATTCGCACATTCATATATGTACTTAACTGCTTTGACACTAAGCCTGGTCCCTCTCTTGGTCTGCCTAGTTTATTCCAGAGGAAAGGTAACACCAATACACCTGAAACAAGATAAACTGCAGAAGCAATGCTCTAACTGCCTGCCTGTCGGAACTTCGATCCTAGACCAATTGCTAACCAGGGCTTAGGGCCTGGTCTGACCTGCCACGACATTTAGTCTTTAGGTAGCATTTCCTCCTAATTGCGTTCCTCCGCCCGAAGCCGTCGGCACAATGTGGGGTGTCGGGTTTGGTAAGCGCCGCCCAACATTCGGGGCTAACAGAAAGCAGGTAGTACCGTCTACTATCATATGGTAGCTCAGTCATATCTAAGACCTGCCACCCACACGGGATTGCCCGTCTGAATAAACATGTACAGACTTCGTCTGCCTGCACCAGCGATGTGCGTGTGTGGACTAGGCAATACAAACTGTCGACCATTGTTCTGCAAAACTGTCCACTATACAACGGGTTAAGAAAAGCAGGTTGTATGGAACTAAAAAGGAACTCAATTTAAAGAGCGATAGAGAGGCGAGCGAGCGAGAGAGAGAGAGAGAGAGAGAGAGAGAGAGAGAGAGAGAGAGAGAGAGAGAGAGAGAGAGAGAGAGAGAGAGAGAGAGAGAGAGAAGGTCAGGAACGTATTCTAAATGAGGGCAACATTTAATTATGGCCAAAGGTGCTAGAATATGTGCACGCTGCTCTCCTCCCCGAGGCATGGATGACTTGGGGGCAGGCACAATTCGCAGTTGTGGGACAAGCGGGAATCACCTCAACGTCTCCATACGTGGTAGGAACTCACAGCAGGAGAAAGACACCCAGAGCCATGACCTGGGTGGGCCCGACCTTAGAGAGTGCCAGGAAGGTAAAGGGCAAAACCATTTCGGGAAGGGGGAAAAGCTTCTGCCGATAAAATGCCTCCTGTCGTGCTTTTTACGCGGCGGAGTTTTTATCACTAATGAGGATATGAATGAACAGGCCAGAATTTTTCTGCATCCACAGACCAAAATCTATTAGCGTTTCTCGCTAGGTTACAGCAACCTATTCCAATGTTAATTGTATTAATGTTCTTTTCCTCAAGTTTCAACAGCGAGAACAATCTCCATACGTCTGCTCAGACATACAGCCAACATGGCTCAAACCTTCAGCGATGCCATTGCAGCTATACTGATCCTGCTGGCTGGTCTAGAAATAGCGAATGGGCAAATTCCTTGTCCGTCCCGATGTCGCTCCTGCAACAACGACGTGGCCGAGTGCTCCCAGCGCAGTCTGGCCGCCCCACCAAAGGTTAGTGCCAAGAAATGTTTCTATGTCGCAATTAAGAGGAATGTGCTGGTTGTTAATACGAGATAGGGCGCGTTAGCATAGCTGATAGAGCGCGTTAGCATAGCTGATAATGTCGTAAGTACGGTCGGAAGTGGGTTCGATGTCTGTGTTCGTCATCCGCTAACAGAGGAAAAGAATAATAAATAAATCTTAAAAGTCGAGAGGATCGACTTCATTGCACCGGGTTTTATCTCATATGGCTCAGTCTCTTTCCGCAGGGCGGCGTACCGAAAGCGCCGCACAAAGCACGAACTCCGTAGCTCCAGCAACGACCCACAGGAGTCTCCGAGAAAAATTCATCCATGAACCGAAAAACGTAGCCCCAAACTGAACCCACAACCTTCAGAGCGCGAGGCAAACGGCTTGACCACTTCGCCATGGAGGCTCCCAGAAAGAAATGACCACCTATTCCTTCGTGAACTCAAGCCTACAGAATTTGATGACCCTATTAAACCACATACCTATTGTAGGTTCCTCTATCCGGACTTGTTTCAACATTGATAGACGATAGTTTGGTACATTGTGCTAAAAAAAGGCATAATAACTATAACTCATGGCTGTAGGGAATATGATTGATCAGACCAATTCGCGCTGTAGTTGTTTGTCCACAATGGTTGCATGTGAACACATGGTCATTTTCGCCATCACGCACCATCTTAGTCTCACGCGCTCAGTGTATGACATATCTACAATCATTTTCTCCTTTGTCTTGATTCCATTTCTGACATTTGCCCTCCATGCAACACGTTCGGCGGCGACTTGCTTTCAATGTGCATTACCAATGCCTGTATCAAGCATGAACCTCTTACACACATCTTTGTATCGTATTAGAGGCCGACCCTGAGATCTCTCACCCATCTGTAATTCACCAAAGAAGATGTCCTTTGGTATTCTACCATCATCCATCCTCCTAGCGTGTCCTATCCATTTAAGTCTATGAAGACTGAGCATGGAACAAACCGGCACACAATCTGATCTTTCCAATACTTCAGTATCTGAGATTTTGTCTTGCTACTTAATACCAGGACTTGTTTATAACCAACCAATCAACAAACCAACCAACCAACAAAGTAATAACCCAACTAGCAAACCAACCAATGAACAAACCAACCAATCAACTAATTAACCAATAAACAAACAAACCAATCAAACAAGCAACCAACGAACTAACCAACCAATCAATGAACCTGATCTACATACGAGCAATTGTTGCAGCTAAAGAAAAATATATAGGCTGTAACTATGTTAAATTTATTGGCTTTTAAAAGGATGTGGCAATCAACCCCATCATGCTTTGATTGTTTGTGATTTACAATGGACGTTTACGTTCAGTAGTTTGCTTTTTAAACCACCGACGATCATACCTTTTTTAAAAAATCAACCAGGCGGTCTGCTTCCAAATCGTCTGCAGCTGATTTTGCACGCTGTATGCGGGATTGCAAATCGCGATCGTTTACCGGCTGTAGCAATGTAACTAAATTTTGGTCTCAGCCTTGAAGAAAGGAAAATCCCACCCTTACATCACGTACGAGGAATCACTGTTGTATGGCTAACGCCGCGCTGGGAACAGAGTATCCATCGGGATAATTGGATAACTTAATAGAATGTTGGCTGTGTAGTCAGGTCGCTATAAAGAAGAGTACTCACCACAGCAATTTAATATACGAGTATTACTAAAAGCAAACTAAATCAGGCGGGTGTGGAAGCCAACACACACATTATCCCCTCCCAGAAATGAAGCTAAGGAGTTGAGGCTTATGAATAGCTCTACTGAATAACTCTACCGGCAATCAAGGGACCTTTGGCATACCTGGTGTAGAGTCCTTCATCAAGGGAAACCCTTTTACCAATATAACATTGAAAATAAGAATTATAATGACAAGCAAATCAGAAACGACCAAGAAAGACATGAGAATAATGAACATCGATAAATTAGTCGTATGCGAAAGAAACCCTTAAAAAAATGAAAACGGTTTACTGAGGAGGGAAGTTAGACATGGGCAATCAAGATTTTTGGTGGGACGTTATTAGGAGACATAAATTTGAATGTTGAGTTGAGCTAAGAACGGACATCACTGCACTCAGGACATTCCCATACGTCCTCCGTCCCCTCGTTCAATAGCCAGCGAAGATTCATACTATCAATCGTTCCCACAGCTGTTTTTCGCCCGTATCTGAGCAGGCTAGAAATCCGACCTCACTACCCAAGTGGATCAGGAGAAGTGCAATATATTTAGATAACCTAGGCTGGGACCGAACCCTGTAACTTCTAAGCCTAAGGCGGACACCATATCCGCTTAGTCACCCTCTCCCCACAATGGTGAATCTATAACAGGCGGTATATTTTATCAAGAAAATTGATGTAAAGTCTGAAGCTAGAACCCATAACATATTGAAGAAAGAAGGTCAAAACACAGCCTTCTTTAAACTCTATCTTTAGGAATTAGAATCCGGAGATAAGTGTTGCTAGAAAAAAAATCCCTGAAGACCGAGACGTCCCCGTTACCAACTGATAATTTCTTTTGACCACAGTATTACCCTCCAGGCACCAGAACCATAAACCTGGAAAAGAATCACATCCGGGTCATTGCAGAAAGGACCTTTGGCAATCTTGACTCTGTGGAAGTGCTAAAGATAAGCGGAAACAAGATTGTGGGGCTGAAGAATGATGCCTTCAGGTGAGCTGAAATGTTGAGAAAGAAAAACCAGTCATGGGAAGACAAGGGGTTTGTCAGAAGTTAAATATTGCTGATATATATATATATATATATATATATATATATATATATATATATATATATATATATATATATATATATATATATATATATATATATATATATATATAGTTGGCATGCATGCTCATACATCTTTTCTTTTAACAGACCGATATTTATATTTATTTTAGCAGCGGTTAAAAGGCACGAAGATCGACTTCATTGCACATGGTGTTATCACATATGGCTTGGCCTCCTCCTCTCGAAAGGGTCGCACAGAGCACGAACTCCATAGCCCTAGTGATGATCCCCAGGGGGCCCTAGTGATGATTCCTAGGGGGCACCCGTGAACCGAATGACGGAGTCCTAAATTGAATCCACGGTCTTCAGAGTACGAGGCGGGAGGCTTGACCACTTCGCCACACAGACGTGTGTGTGTGTATATATATATAATATATATATATATATATATATATATATATATATATATATATATATATATATATATATATATATATATATATGTGTGTGTGTGTGTGTGTGTGTGTGTGAGAGAGAGAGAGAGAGAGAGAGAGAGAGAGAGAGAGAGAGAGAGAGAGAGAGAGAGAGAGAGAGAGATGATGACTGTAAAAATCAATGGTAGCAGAGACAGAGAAAAGATGTGTGGTGGTCTGTAACAGTGGCACGGGGCAATGTTAGCAGGTGAACTGACCCAGAACAGCAAGGCCCGAGATCTGTGGTGAGACATAAGCACTTAGGTCCTGTAGCAGGACACGTGATGATGATGGGGATACTACTAGCAATGATTCCTCTACGGGTTTTAGACATGTCACTGTTAACTGATTAAATGCCATGGGATAATTAATCGTCTTAAGCGACTTCCCGTATCTGCCATTAGCTTATATACCGTAGTTTTCCTTCTCCATCCATCATGTGCCATGCCGGTAAGCGTGGGCGGTCATGTTCTGCCATCTCACTCGATCACCAGAGTCGTGGATCAGCTCCGTGTTTCTGTCTCGACCATGCCACAATGCCAAGCCATCCAGGTACTTGCTTCTAGGTCTTCCCCTTGGTCTGTTCCCCTCGATCTTACCAGTTGTCACCAAATTCACCAATCCATTTCTTCTCATAACATGCCCAAAAAATTTTGACTGTCTACGTCTAATTTCTCTAATCAATTTACGATCTTCATTTGTTTCTTGAAGGACTTGTTCATTGGTCTTTCTGGCTGTCCATGGTATTCTTTGCATTTTCCTCAGAAACCACATCTCTACAGCCATCAGATGTTTTTCAGCCTGACTGCTCATTGTCCACTGCTTCACATCCATATAAAAGTACAGGTTCAATGTAGCATCTCAACACTCTTTTTCTCGTTTCAATTGACATCTTTTTATTGGTCAATATGTTTTTCATCTTGCTAAAGGCTACTTTTGCCATGGCGATTCTTGTTCTAATCTCTTCAAGGCATCTCCCATCAGATGTTATTACTGTTCCGAGATAATTGTACCTGCTCACTTGTTGAAGAATATTCCCATTTACTTGTATATTACATTGTGGTATTTCGTCCTTCCTAGTGACGACCATAATCTGTGTCTTTTTACAATTTAATTCTAACCCTAGTTGTTCACTGTGTGTAACAATCGCATCTACTAAATTTTGCAGGTCCTGTTCACTGTCTGCAATCAAGACTGTATCATCTGCATATCTAATGTTATTGATGCATCGTCCCCCAATATTGATTCCTTCCATATCTTCAATATTTCTGAAAATACTTTCACTGTACAGGGAAAACAGATCTGGAGACATTACACATCCCTGTCTCACACCCCTTTTAATAGGCTGATATTGGCTTACTTCATTATCAACTCTTATGGCAGCTTGTTGTTTCCAATATATGTTTTTTACAAGTCTAAGATCTTTTCCATCAATTTGTAGATCTTCAAGCATCCTTATCATGTTGACATGTCTCACTTTATCAAAAGCCTTTGTGTAGTCAATAAAGCAAAGGTGTAGATCTTTGTTTACTTCTATAGAACGTTCGATTATGTTTCTCAGTATATACACAGCATTTACTGTACCCTTGCCTTCCAAAAACCCACATTGTTCTTCTCCTATTTCAGGTTGTATTTTCCTCCTAACTCTTTGCATGATAATTCTTAGCAAAATCTTCGTGATGTGACTCATTATACTAACTGTTCCGTGTTGATCACATTCCAAGGCTCCTGATTTCTTTGGTATTGCAATAAATACAGAATTACATAACTCCTGAGGTATATTTCCAGTATCATATATTGTATTAAGCAGACTGGTAACTTTATCTATTCCATATTCTTCTAAAGCATTAATCATTTCTGTTGTGACGCTGTCTGAACCGGGGGTCTTGCCAGATTTCATATGGTTAAGCGCATTCTGAACCTCCATCTTTAAAATTGCTGGTCCTTCATTATTATTTTGAACATCATACTGTTCGTCTCTGTTATCGTCATAAAGGTTTTTCACATAATCTGACCATTCATGTAAGATCTGATCTTTTTCTATTATGACTCTTCCATCTTTTGTCTTTAGGCAGCCTGCTGATGTACGTGTTCTTTGATTAGTAAGCTCCTGAATTCTTTTGTGCATTAGTTTTGCATTGTTACTGTTGTGTTGTTTTTCAATTTCTCTGCAATTTTTCTCAAGCCATGTTTCTTTTGCCTCCTTACATAAAGTTCTCACTTTTCTGTGAATTTCTTCATATTTGGCAGGATTTGGCAGTTTTCCTTCTACAATCCCCTTTAATTTGATATATAATAATGTCTGCTGCCATATTAACAATGTTTAATTTATAACCGTGACACACCCCTACTTCCCATTTTCCGCCAGCCATTTTTGTTTGGTCCAGGTCTACTCCTTGTTTGGCACTGAAACTTTTAACAGACTCCAACTTTTCCCCAAGAGGGAGGTAATCTTATCATCATCCAGTGCCTTGCTGGCTGGCGTCGGCGATCATGCCTTTTCCACAAATTAGCCGACATCATGGATCAGTTCCTGTGTTGACTCCCTTCTGTGCCATGGCACAAGACTGTCAAGAATCTTCTCATGCTGTCTTCCTCTATCTCTCTTTCCGCAAATCTTTCTGGTTGTCATAACATGTTCCAGTTTTTTCTTCTCATAACGTGGCCAAAAACGATGACTGCCACTTTCTGATATTTGTGATAACTTGTCTTTGCGGCTTCCCTTAAAACGTCCAGATTGCTCTTTTTGATTGTCCAATTAATGTTCAGCATTCTTCTATAAAGCCTCATCTCCACAGCTTCCAGGGATTTTTTTTCGCGAGTTTACTAATTGTCCAGGATTTGCCGCCGTATGTTAAAACTAGTTCTATGTAACATGCGAGGACTATTTTTCTAACTTTCAAGGACAGTGACTTCTTGCACAAAACGGTCTTCATTTGACAGATTGATTGATTGATTGATAGACTCAGGAACCGACATCACAGCATTCGGGACATTCCCATAAGCGCTCCGTCCCCATCCTCAGCAGCCAGCGAAGAGTTCCAACACTAATAGTTCCAGTAGCAATCTGATTATATTTGACAGAATGCAGTTTTTGCTTGTCCTATTCTGTTCTTTATCTCACAGAGATAAACTGCTGCATGGGTTGACCTTCATTTGTTCATTTGTACAAGAAACCAACGTTCGAAAGCCTATCAAACCATTGCAATATGGTCACACAGATATAAATAAGTGTTAAAACCTTTTAGGTGACATTCTTGGTGCATATTTGACCTTCTTTAATTTTATATGCATACTGAGAGAACAATTCATTCAATCAATGAAGTGCCATCTCCACAATGAAGGAATGGATCTCCGACACTGTCTCTCGCCTTGACTGTACATTTTGTCAGATTGTTGTTCATCCGTCTTATTATGTTATCTTCCCACTTCTATCGCTGTCTACCTCTTGCTCGCTTGCCTTCAACTTTACCCTCCAGTATGTTTTTTATAAGAGTGTTGTGTCTTTTAATGTGCCCGAAATATTTAAATTGCCTCTTTTTTTTATTTCTTTCACCAACTCTCTTTTCATTCCCAGTTGTTTCTATAATCTAAGTATTTTATTGCTGTTTGTTTCCAGAGAACAATTATATAGCCCAAAATTCAACAATGACAAATTTTTCTATTTCAGATCCTTCCCCAACCTGATAATCCTCGATTTGATGGACAACCGAATCACAAACATCCACAGAAGAGCTTTCAAAGATCTAGATAAACTGCGGACTCTTTCTCTCAATCAGAACAGGCTGAGCTCTCTTGAGGGCATATTCCAGCATGTCCCGAACTTATACCAACTGAACGTTGCCAACAACAGGATAACTGCCATTGGTCAGAATGATCTAGCACCATTATCAAGAGTCCACTTCCTGGACTTAAGGGATAACCTGATTACCAGTATTCATGGCAGAGCCTTTCAGAACCTGACGAACATCAGGTTAGAGTAGTGTTTCATCTGTATCTGACTTTAAGAATGTTTCACATGTTTTTGATTACTTATTATTACTATTATTATTATTACTTTATTCAAGACAGGTCTTAGTCAGATATGGCTGAGCTACCATGTGACAGTAGTCGATAGGTACTACCTGCTTTCTGTTGGTGCCGAATATTGGGTGGCACTCACCAAACCCGACACCCCACACGAGTTCACGTGGAGGAGTGCAATTGGGAGGGTACAAGCCTTACTATAGTGCGAGAAAATGCAACCAATAGATAACATGTCATGGCAGGGCAGACCAGGCCCTTAGCCTTGGTCGGCAACTGGTCTAGAATGGAAGCTCCGGCTGGCGGCGCATTATAGCATTGCTTTGCTGATCCAGCAGCTTCTGCAGCTTGTCTTGTTCCAGACGTATTGGTATTAACGTTCCTCTGGAGTAAACTAGGCAAGCCAAGAGAGGGATCATGCTGAATGGGCAACACATGATTTCTAAATTCAGCCCAGGCTTTGTGCTATGGAGAGGTATAACTCTATTGTACAAACTATCATCTATCAAGACGGCAAGGTGCCAGTCTGAATTACAAAAAAACAGAAGTAATAGTAATTACAAAGAATAAAATATCTTCCCACATGCAATACCATTGTGGATGGATACAGTCTGGAACAAAGTAATGCATTTAAATATTTGGATACTTTGATGACAGCAAATGGAGAAAGTATTGAACACATTAAATGTAGAATACCCCAAGCAGAAGCAACATTTCGCAAGATAAAGAATGTTCTGCATTATCTATGTTTGTCACTCGAGGTTCAGATCAGACTACCTCTTTGATGTTAAAATAAGTTTCTTTTATCTGTGTTTTATTGCTTTGTATTTCTTGTTCAGTGATACAGACAAATGTTCCTCTACATGTGTGTTTTATCTTCCCATACCTTGAGCTTCCTTTTCATGTTTTGTGTCTTTATTTGAAATTTTAAGTTGTCACCATTTTTAATTTCCTCACATACTAATGCAGCAGCGGGAACAAAGTGTCTGAATGCTTGTCTGCTAGCAATGACATGGGTTTGAATCAGCAATTGAGTGGATTCTGAAAACCGACCTGGTCAACCCAGCCTGAAATGGGTTACACAAAATGTTTTTGGTAGTAAAGATGGCCGCGCGATACTGACCACATCACCCCATGAATACCGATTGGTCTATACAAACTGAGGTCCTGCACCATATGGCCCATGTGCCATAAGGTGTGAAAAGGGTCATAGATACTACTTACTTATTACATATTCTTGCATCTAAAAATAATCACCAAAATGAACTGACTCAAAGGAACAATGTTCTTAAGCAAACTTGCTGCAAACTGAATGGATTGTGCTGTTGTCCACATATATCTATCCCTGAACAATAACTCACTTATGTACTGAATGGATTATACTGTTGTCCACATATATCTATTCCTGAACAATAATTCACTTATGTACTGAATGGGTTATACTATTGTCCCCAGATATCTATTCCTGAACAATAACCCACTGATATCCACGCCACAGTTTGAGTTCAGCAGTCAGGTCCTGCAGCTGGTAGATTTCTCCAACTGTCAGCTCAGACAGGTCCCTGGACCATTCCCATCGTCTGTCTCAGACCTCAGACTGGGAAACAACAAGATCATGCAGGTAAGTCCGCTGATAACGGGACAGGGACAACAGCTGGTTTTGTCATGCTACGGATCTAATCTTTTAATAGGGGGCCTTCAATTGATATCTTGAGCTCTTTATCATTTTCTAGCATGGTTTCATATGATATCCTGATCTTCCTATCACTTTACAGCATGGCTTCAGATGATATATTGATCTTCCTATAATTTTCTAGCATTCTTCAGATGATATATTGATCTTCATATCATTTTCTAGCATGTCTTCAGATGATATATTGATCTTCCTATAATTTTCTAGCATTTTTCAGATGTATTGATCTTCATATCATTTTCTAGCATGTCTTCAGATGATATATTGACCTTCCTATAATTTTCTAGCATTCTTCAGATGATATATTGATCTTCATATAATTTTCTAGCATGTCTTCAGATGATATCTTGATCTTCCTATAATTTTCTAGAATTCTTCAGATGATATATTGATCTTCCTATCATTTTCTAGCATGCCTTAAGTTGGTATATTGATATTTCTATAATTTTCTAGCATATCTTCAACTGATATATATTTCTTCCTATCATTTTCTAGCATGCTTTTGTTTAATAACTAGATCTTCCTACAATTCAGACAGAATGGCAAAAGCAGAAACAATCTGCATCAAAAGTATGGTGTCAAGATGAACAAATAACAAAATACAGAAACATTCTGCACCTAAATTAGGGAGACAGGGTGGGAAAACATATCAAAACAAAGAATTAATTTCCACAACATTGCATGGGGCCAGGATTGTGTGTGTGTGTGTGTGGGGGTGGGTGCACAGAAACAATTTGCACCTTAGGTATGAAGTCAGGATAAAACAAAATAACAAAAAAGAGAAATAATTTGCAACAGTATGAAGTCCGGATGAAACAAGATAACAAAAAAATAGAAATAATTATTTGCACCAAAAGTATGAAGTCTGGATGAAACAAGATAATAAATAAAAAAAAACAGAAAGAATCTGAACCCAAAGCATGGATTCAGGATGAAAAAGATAACAAAAGAAAGACAGACAGACAGAAAGAAAGAAAGAATGAATGAAAGAAAGAAAAAGAAAAGAAAGAAAGAAAGAAAGAAAGAAAGAAAGAAAGAAAGAAAGAAAGAAAGAAAGAAAGAAAGAAAGAAAGAAAGAAAGAAAGACTTTGTGTCCAAAAGTATGCAGTCTGGATGACAAAATTATAACACCAAATAACCCCCCCCCCCCCCCCCCCCCCCCAAAAAAAAAAAATGCACTCAAAGTATGGAGTCAGGACGACAAAATAACCCCCCTAAAAAGAAACCCACTGAAACAAATTGCAACCAAAGTACATAATCAGAATATCAAAACTGGTATGTTACCAAACAAAACAATTGTGTTAAATCTGTTACGATGTTTTAAACAAACTGCCAAGATGAAAAGAAAATAAGTGTTTCAATCCATCTCTTTTTATTGGAAGGTCTTCAGCACAGACTTCACTAACATCACAGATCTGCAACTGCTGACTCTCAATGACAATGGGTTACATTTCCTGGCAGATGGCGCTTTGTCTCATCTCAACAAATTGAAAGAGGTATGATCTAAACTTTGTACTTATTAGACAGAAAATGGGGAAATGCCAGAGAAAGGCAAAGAAGACAAGCTAGGCTGGAAGGCAGACAGAAAGACAAGCAGGTAAATAAATAGATGGTAAGAAAGCCAGGAAAAAAGACAAACAGACTGGAAGGTAGACAGAAAGACAAGCAGGTAAATAGATGGTGGGAAAGCCATAAAAGAGCAAAAAGACAAATAGACTGGAAGGCAGACAGAAAAACAAGCAGGAAATAGATGGTGGGAAAGCCAGAAAAGAGAAAAAAGACAACTAGACTGGAAGGCAGACAGAAAAATAAGCAGGAAATAAGATGGTGGGAAAGCCAGAAAGAAGGCAAGAAGATCAGGTTAATAGATGGTAGGAAAACCAGGAACAAGACAAATAGACAGGAAGGCAGACAGGAAGGCTGACAGAAAGACAAGCAGGTAAAATAGATGGTAGGACAGCCAGAAAAATGCAAGAAGATAAACAGACAGAAAGATAAGTATGTAGTCAGCTAGCAGGAAACTTAAAAGAAACAAAAGGTTGCACAATTAAAAATAAGCATGAATGGACACATTTACAAGCATACCTGCAAACAGAAAGAAAGGAGCCAGTAAACTTCAATCATATTGTAACCTGTGTTTGCCAGTCATAGTTTAGCAGCAATTTCCTTCATTCATACTATAGTTGTAACCTGCCTTCATTCATACTATAGTTGTAACATGCCTTCATTCATACTATAGTGGTAAACTCTCTTCATTCATACTATAGTGGTAAACTCTCTTCATTCATACTATAGTGGTAACCTGCCTTCATTCATACTATAGTTGTAACCTGCCTTCATTCATACTATAGTTGTAACATGCCTTCATTCATACTATAGTGGTAAACTCTCTTCATTCATACTATAGTGGTAAACTCTCTTCATTCATACTATAGTGGTAACCTGCCTTCATTCATACTATAGTTGTAACCTGCCTTCATTCATACTATAGTGGTAAACTCTCTTCATTCATACTATAGTGGTAAACTCTCTTCATTCATGCTATAGTGGTAACCTGCCTTCATTCATACTATAGTGGTAACCTGCCTTCATTCATACTATAGTGGTAACCTGCCTTCATTCATACTATAGTGGTAAACTCTCTTCATTCATACTATAGTGGTAACCTGCCTTCATTCATACTATATTGGTAACCTGCCTTCATTCATACTATAGTGGTAAACTCTCTTCATTCATACTATAGTGGTAAACTCTCTTCATTCATACTATAGTGGTAACCTGCCTTCATTCATACTATAGTTGTAACCTGCCTTCATTCATACTATAGTGGTAAACTCTCTTCATTCATACTATAGTGGTAAACTCTCTTCATTCATACTATAGTGGTAACCTGCCTTCATTCATACTATAGTGGTAACCTGCCTTCATTCATACTATAGTGGTAAACTCTTTTCATTCATACTATAGTGGTAACCTGCCTTCATTCATACTATAGTGGTAACCTGCCTTCATTCATACTATAGTTGTAACCTGCCTTCATTCATACTATAGTGGTAACCTGCCTTCATTCATACTATAGTGGTAACCTGCCTTCATTCATACTACAGTTGTAACTTCCCTTCATTCATACTATAGTGGTAAACTCTCTTCATTCATACTATAGTGGTAAACTCTCTTCATTCATACTATAGTTGTAACCTGCCTTCATTCATACTATAGTTGTAACTTCCCTTCATTCATACTATAGTTGTAACCTGCCTTCATTCACACTATAGTGGTAACCTGTCTTCATTAACACTATAGTGGTAACCTGCCTTCATTCATACTATAGTTGTAACCTGCCTTCATTCATACTATAGTTGTAACTTCCTTTCATTCATACTATAGTTGTAACCCCCGTTCATTCATACTATAGTTGTAACCAGCCTTCATTCATACTGCTGTTGTAACCTCCAACAGTCTGTTAAAAGCCTATGCTCCACTGGGAGATGAAAAGCAGCAGAAGAGCCCAACAAGAAAAGACAGGATCAGAAGACATTAGAAAACCATTTAGTATAACAAGTTGGCATCTGTGACTTCAGGGTTAGCGAACGTAGTTTCACAATTCCCTGACACACCAGGATGAGAATTCAACATCAGCCATGGGCGACTTGGGAGCAGACTGCCTTTGATTGATTTTGATGGTAGGAGAGTTCAGAAAACAATGGCAAACTACTGAATGTAGATTAATAAATGCTGGCATTGACTACAGTGTCCTGTAGTAGTGTTTTCTTTGTGATTGTAAAGACCACCATCGTCTTTGCATACTCCACTATCGTTTTTATTAGAATGTTATGTCTTTTCACATGGCCAAAATATTTCACTTCCCTCTTTTTTATTTCTTTCATCAACTCTCTTTTCATTCCCAGCTTTTCTAGAACCGCTGAATTTGATTGTTTTTGTTTCCATGAAATACAATATATTCTTCTGTATATCCACATTTCCAGGGCCTCCATTTGACTTTCTAACTGCTTGTTCAATGTCGAGGCTTCCACGACATTTAGTAGTGTTGAATATACATACCATCTGACAATTCCCATTTTTAAAGCATTGTTAATTTCTCTAGATGATAATACTGATTTTATTATGTTGAAAGCAATTTTGGCCATTCCTATTCTCTGTTATGATTCCTATTTCACTTCAACAAAGGTAGAGTTTCCAGTAACAACATGTAAATAAATCACACGGTTATCAGAATCAAACAGCAGACGCACAATTTGTAAAAGCCTTCTCAATGATAACATTCTATGTCTTCCTTAGATCTGGCTAAGAAACAACAGCCTTGTGTACATTCCCCGTGGCATTCCCAACAACGTCCGCAACATCCACATGGACTCAAACAACATCCAGCAACTTGAACCCGGCATCTTCAGCAACATGTCCCACTTAGACTACCTCACTGTCGAAAGCAATCAGATCAACAGGATACAGCCAAACACATTCAGAGGACTTCGCTTCCTGAACACACTGAATTTTCAAGGCAACAGGATTGAAAATCTGGAATCCGACACGTTTGCGGATCTGGGCAGTTTGAGCACGCTGCTACTGTCCAACAATCCAATCGTGAGGATTGAAGGTGACGCATTCAGGAATCTCGGCAATTTATCACAACTGTTTCTTAGCTACATTGCGGAGGAACAATTTCAATTATCAGGAAATTTCTTTCCACAAATGCTGAGACTGGAGAAGCTGGAACTCGTAAACAGCCCCGAACTTGTTAATGATCTTATGAATATGATCAACAATTCTGCGGCCTTTTCCATTCCTCTAGAGTATATGCACCATCTGGACTTAAGCTACAACACACTTGAATGGGTTAGCCCTAGGATTAGGGAGGTTTTCCCTAACCTTCAGTCAATGCCTCTAGATGGGAATCCCTTGAGATGCTCGCAAAGGCTGAAATGGCTGAGAGATTGGATGATTTCTAGTGAAGTCAATTTTAATAATCAAAACCAGATTGTATGTGAAACACCTCTGAGACTTAAAGATCGGGCAGTTGGAAGTATTGAGGATCATGAGTGGGAAAGCAATGATGGAGATGCGGGGGCGGGAAATGAACAACAAGGCCTGGCCGGAGGATCACAACCACAAGCTGATGTTGCTTCCAGTACTAGATTGCGAACAAACAGGCAAGGTGTCGGTAAGCGGTCACACATAGAGTCAACAAGCGGCAAGGGTAAAGGTCAAGGCAAAAGTAAGGGTCAAGGCAAAGGTCAAGGTAAAAAGGGAAATAAGGGCGGCAAGAAAAGCAAACAAGGTACAAACATAAAGGAGAAAACACAGAAAACCAGAAAAGAAAAAAAGAGTAGGGAAGAAGGTCTAGCATCTGTAAATAATAAACTGTAGATGGGCTCTGCATCAATGGAGTCATACTATGGAAACCTGTAATTATATTTCACCTAGCACAAACTTGAATATAATCTTCTGCACTGCCTAAATACTAACCTTAAAAAAAGTTAGCTGCATATCCTTTACAGGATGTCGTATTCAACCCCATAATTTTTGGGCTGTTTGTGATTTCTTGGCAGGTCTACGTTCAGTAGTTTTGCCATGGCTTTCTGAACGATTAGCACCCATACCATTTTTATGAAAACCAACACAAGGCGGTCTGCTGCCAAATCGACCCCAGCTGTGGTTCGTATGTGGTATGAGCGGGACTACAAAGTACGTCCGTAACCCCTGCGCCACAGAGCCAGTTTATACTAACCTTAAATCAGTCCTAAATTAGTTATTTATTGCCTTAATTTTCTAAGGGTATAGAAGTATCTTTTTATTATTAGCAGTAACATGTCTAAATTATAGTTGTTTATAGCCTTAATTTTCTAAGGTTATAGAGGTATCTTTTTATTAGCAGTAACGTGTCTAAATTATAGTTGTTTATTGTCTTAAATTTCTAAGGTTATAGGGGTATCTTTTTATTAGCAGTAACGTGAATAAATTATAGTTGTTTATTGTCTTAAATTTCTAAGGTTATAGGGGTATCTTTTTATTAGCAGTAACGTGAATAAATTATAGTTGTTTATTGTCTTAAATTTCTAAGGTTATAGGGGTATCTTTTTATTAGCAGTAACGTGAATAAATTATAGTTGTTTATTGTCTTAAATTTCTAAGGTTATAGGGGTATCTTTTTATTAGCAGTAACGTGAATAAATTATAGTTGTTTATTGTCTTAAATTTCTAAGGTTATAGGGGTATCTTTTTATTAGCAGTAACGTGTCTAAATTATAGTTGTTTATTGTCTTAAATTTCTAAGGTTATAGGGGTATCTTTTTATTAGCAGTAACGTGAATAAATTATAGTTGTTTATTGTCTTAAATTTATAAGGTTATAGGGGTATCTTTTTATTATTAGCAGTAACGTGTCTAAATTATAGTTGTTTATTGTCTTACATTTCTAAGGTTATAGAGGTATCTTTTTATTATTAGCAGTAACGTGTCTAAATTATAGTTGTTTATTGTCTTACATTTCTAGGTTATAGAGGTATCTTTTTATTAGCAGTAACGTGAATAAATTATAGTTGTTTATTGTCTTACATTTCTAAGGTTATAGAGGTATCTTTTTATTATTAGCAGTAACATGTCTAAATTATAGTTGTTTATTGTCTTACATTTCTAAGGTTATAGAGGTATCTTTTTATTATTAGCAGTAACGTGTCTAAATTATAGTTGTTTATTGTCTTACATTTCTAGGTTATAGAGGTATCTTTTTATTAGCAGTAACGTGAATAAATTATAGTTGTTTATTGTCTTACATTTCTAAGGTTATAGAGGTATCTTTTTATTATTAGCAGTAACATGTCTAAATTATAGTTGTTTATTGTCTTAAATTTATAAGGTTATAGAGGTATCTTATTATTAGCAGTAACATGTCTAAATTATAGTTGTTTATTGTCTTACATTTCTAAGGTTATAGAGGTATCTTTTTATTATTAGCAGTAACATGTCTAAATTATAGTTGTTTATTGTCTTACATTTCTAAGGTTATAGAGGTATCTTTTTATTAGCAGTAACGTGAATAAATTATAGTTGTTTATTGTCTTACATTTCTAAGGTTATAGAGGTATCTTTTTATTATTAGCAGTAACGTGTCTAAATTATAGTTGTTTATTGTCTTACATTTCTAAGGTTATAGAGGTATCTTTTTATTATTAGCAGTAACATGTCTAAATTATAGTTGTTTATTGTCTTAAATTTATAAGGTTATAGAGGTATCTTTTTATTATTAGCAGTAACGTGTCTAAATTATAGTTGTTTATTGTCTTACATTTCTAGGTTATAAAGGTATCTTTTTATTAGCAGTAACGTGAATAAATTATAGTTGTTTATTGTCTTAAATTTATAAGGTTATAGAGGTATCTTTTTATTATTAGCAGTAACGTGTCTAAATTATAGTTGTTTATTGTCTTAAATTTCTAAGGTTATAGAGGTATCTTTTTATTAGCAGTAACGTGAATAAATTATAGTTGTTTATTGTCTTAAATTTATAAGGTTATAGAGGTATCTTTTTATTATTAGCAGTAACGTGTCTAAATTATAGTTGTTTATTGTCTTACATTTCTAGGTTATAGAGGTATCTTTTTATTATTAACAGTAACGTGTCTAAATCTTCTTCTGCTCTTTATCCCCCCATGTGACACAGGCCCTCAACCAAATCCACACCAAGCTGTCATATCTTTGGCCATCGCCTTCAGCTCCCTCTGTCCTCCCAACATTATTTATCTCTGTAATTCTCTTATCTATGTATTTTTAGGTCTCCGCTATTTTGTTTGCCTTGTGAATGCCAGACAAGAGAGTGACTAGTTATATTACCCTCAGATTTTCTCAGTGTGTGTCCTATCTAGGGCCAGCATATTTTCCTTACCGCTTTATTCACTCGAATTCTGTTAGCTCTCTCCATGAGCTCTACACTAGTGATTCTGTTAATACAATTTTACTCTAAGTAACAAAATGTAACATAATCTTTTCCATGCCTTGAGGTGATTAGGCATAAGGTCCATCCATCATCCATCATGTGCCATGCCGGTAAGCATGGTCGGTCATGATTCGCCATTTTACTCGATCACCAGAGTTGTGGATAAGCTCAGTGTTCGTGTCTGTTTACGTCTAATCTCTCTAATCAATTTACAATTTTCATTTGGTTTTTTTTGGAGTACTTGGCCATTGGTTTTTCTGTCTGTCCATGGTATTCTTTGCATTCTCCTCAAAAACCACATTTCCACAGCCATCAGATGTTGTTCAGCCTGACTGCATATTGTCCAAGCTTCACATCCATACAAAAGTACAGGCTCTATGTAGCATCTCAACACTCATTTTCTCGTTTCAATTGACATCTTTTTATTGGTCAGTATGTTATTCATCTTGCTAAAGGCTACTTTCGCCATGGCGATTCTTGTTCTAATCTCATTCACGGCATCTCCAATCAGATGTTATTACTGCTCCGAGATAATTGTACTGATTCACTTGTTGAAGAAGTTCCATTTACTTGTATATTACATTGTGGTATTTCTTTCTTCCTAGTGACAACCATAATCTGTGTCTTCTTACAATTTAATTCTAACGCGTTGGTCACTGTGTGTAACAACCGCATCTACTAAATGTTGCAGATCTTGCTCATTGTCAGCATAAGGTGCCTGTCCCATATTTGTATACACCAACTGCTACTCGATAGGTGATGTGGTCAATATTACACCGGCTGCTTTTACTTCCCAAAACATTTCCTAGTACCTATCTTAGATTGACCTGGGAGGCTAGGTCAGTTTATTTGTTAAATCTCTGCCTCGGTAGAGACTTACATAACTACCAGGCAGTCAGACTGGTGTGACAGGCACTGTGCTTCTATGGCTCCCTTTTTTCATAAATTAACTCCTAAAAAACCTAGCTATCTTCTCATATTTGGTACAGGGTTAATCTGTCTCTTAGAATGTTTATTTACTACTAAAGTTTTACATTAGTTACTGTCTGTGTTTTATCAAGGCTATATAATATTGAGTGTACACATGATTATAAATGGGATATTTAAAATATAATAACCAGAAATGACAACCAAATCAAATCAAATCAACTTTATTAGGGTCACAAATTGGGCGCGCAGGCCCGTCTTACATTCAGCCCTTCCAATCAATCGTCTTTCGTTCATCAAGAGCATTATAAATTTACATAGGAAAGGAGCCTCACAGATTCTTATAAGTATTGTAGATGTATATCACAGATTCTTATCAAAGGTTTTTAATGTACGTCACACATTCTTTAAGAGCACCGTAATCAGATTTCACAAATTCTTACAAGCGCTGCAGGCATATATCATAGCTCCATATCAAGGATTTTTAACATGCATCACAAATTCCCTAAGGAGTACCATAATCAGATTTCACAAATTCTTACAAGCACTGCAATCTTATATGCTACATTTTTAAGAGCACTGCAAAGAAAACAGACAAAACACTCTTGAAATCTTCGTAAATAGACACTGCGTGCATTCTTTATAGTGGTAAACGTATATGATAGCACCGTCAATAGACATTACACCTCTTTAAGTGTTGTAAATCGACAATACACATTATTAAGAGTACAATGTAATGCCTTTGTGACTGAATACTGTGGAATACTGAGTAAATAATGTTATACTGCAGTATAGGGAACAATAGTTAATTTAATGCTGTCCTATACCAAACAAATAATGTAGTACTGTGCTATATACCAAACAACTAATGTAGTAATGTGCTATATTGAATGACTCATGTAGTATTGTGCTATACTGAACAATTAATGTAGCACTGTGCTATACTTAAAAACCACAATGTATGTAGTATAATGATAAACTAAAAACCAACTAACATAGTAATGGGGTGATCTGGACAACCACTAATGTAGCACTGCAGTATATTGCAACCACTAATCAAGCTGAATTTCAATAACTCAACAGATGAGCAGATTAAATCCATGCATTGAATAATAATAATAATAATAATAATAATAATAATAATAATAATAATAATAATAATAATAATAATAATAATATTAACAACACATAATGGATATCAGTCATGAACAATTTCCCAATCGCTAAATAAGATAATTGGGGCTATTGAGCTCAAATGCTACGTTCTCAGAATATTGTGGACAAGAAGAAGAAAAATACTGAAATTCTATGAGATGGAACAAAAGAAAAAGGAGTGGCTGCAGCAGGATATAACAATATGGATTGCAAACAAACAATTAGGTATATTTAGCTCCTGCGAAAAGAAGACACATACTAAACACAGACACCATGTACATACCTTATAAAGAACTCCATCATACAGAGGTGAAAATGAAGTGTAACTTATCCAAACATCAGAAACAATCAATAAATATCCATCCATCCATCATGTGCCATGCCGGTAAGCGTGGGCGGTCATGTTCTGCCATCTCACTCGATCAACAGAGTCGTGGATCAGTTCCGTGTTTCTGTCTCGACCATGCCACAAGGCCAAGCCATCCAGATACTTGTTTCTAGGTCTTCCCCTTGGTCTGTTCCCCTCGATCTTACCAGTTGTCACCAAGTTCTCCAAATCATTTCTTCTCATAACATGCCCAAAAAATTGTGACTGTCTACGTCTAATGTCTCTGATCAGTTGACGATCTTCATTTGTTTCTTGAAGGACTTGTTCATTGGTCTTTCTGGCTGTCCATGGTATTCTTTGCATTTTCCTCAGAAACCACATTTCTACAGCCATCAGATGTTTTACAGCCTGGCTGCTCATTGTCCAAGTTTCACATCCATATAAAAGTACAGGTTCTATGTAGCATCTCAACACTCTTTTTCTCGTTTCAATTGACATCTTTTTATTGGTCAGTATGTTTTTCATCTTGCTAAAGGCTACTTTTGCCATGGCGATCCTTGTTCTAATCTCTTCAAGGCATCTCCCATCAGATGTTATTACTGTTCCGAGATAATTGTACCTATTCACTTGTTGAAGAATATTCCCATTTACTTGTATATTACACTGTGGTATTTCGTTCTTCCTAGTGACGACCATAATCTGTGTCTTTTTACAATTTAATTCTAACCCTTGTTGTTCACTGTGTGTAACAACCGCATCTACTAAATTTTGCAGATCCTGTTCATTGTCTGCAATCAAGACTGTATCATCTGCATATCTAATGTTATTGATGCATCGTCCCCCAATGTTGATTCCTTCCATATTTTCAATATTTCTGAAAATATTTTCACTGTACAGGGAAAACAGATCTGGAGACATTACACATCCCTGTCTCACACCTCTCTTAATAGGCTGATATTGGCTTACTTCATTATCAACTCTTATGGCAGCTTGTTGTTTCCAATATATGTTTTTTACAAGTCTAAGGTCTTTCCCTTCAATTTGTAGATCTTCAAGCATCCTTATCATGTTGACATGTCTCACTTTATCAAAAGCCTTTGTGTAGTCAATAAAGCAAAGGTGTAGATCTTTGTTTACTTCTATAGAACGTTCGATTACGGTTCTCAGTATATACACAGCATTTACTGTACCCTTGCCTACTACAAACCCACATTGTTCTTCTCCTATTTCAGGTTGTATTTTCCTCCTAACTCTTTGCATGATAATTCTTATCAAAATCTTCGTGATATGACTCATTATACTAATTGTTCGATGTTGATCACATTCCAAGGCTCCTGATTTCTTTGGGATTGCAATAAATACAGAATTACATAACTCATGAGGTATATTTCCAGTATCATATATTGTATTAAGCAGACTGGTAACTTTATCTATTCCATATTCTTCTAAAGCATTAATCATTTCTGTTGTGACGCTGTCTGGACCGGGGGTCTTGCCAGATTTCATATGATTAAGAGCATTCTGAACCTCCGTCTTCAAAATTGCTGGCCCTTCATTGTTATTTTGAACAATATATTGTTCGTCTCTGTTATCGTCATAAAGGTTTTTCACGTAATCTGACCATACATGTAAAATCTGATCTTTTTCTATTACGACTCTTCCATCTGTTGTCTTTAGGCAGCCTGCTGATGTACGTGTTCTTTGATTAGTAATCTCCTGAATTCTTTTGTGCATTAGTTTCGCATTTTTACTGTTGTGTTGTTTTTCAATTTCTCTAAATATATAAAATGAAATAATAAAATACAAAAATAAGTACTATAGGACGCAAAGGAAGTACTATAATACTTATTTTTGTATTTTATTATTTCATTTTATATATTTATTGTTTCTGATTTTTGGATAAGTTACACTTCATTTTCACCTGTGTATGATGGAGTTCTTTGTAAGGTATGTACATGGTGTCTGTGTTTAGTTTGTCTCTTCTTTTTGCAGGAGCTAAATATGCCTAATTGTTTGCAATCCATATTGAAATTCTACAAGATCTGAACATGTAAAAAATCTGGCTCATAAACAGTAAAATGAATGGGAAACTGGAATACTTTGGTCATGTTTAAGGGTACTGTGGCATGGAGAGAACAGTGATGGTAGTGGTGGTTCCTGGTAGAAGATGCAAGCATTGACCAGCATGAAGATGGACACAGGACATTGCAGACGCCATGGACATGAGGTTACAAGAGGCAGGAGAAATGGCAGGAGATGGAGAGGCTTTCTGACGGATTATGATGAGAGCTATGTTTTGCAACGGACACGTTACATGATGCTAATGATGATGATGATGATGATGGTGATGATGATGGTGATGATGAATAGCAACTATACTTGTACATACTTCAAACAATATTTATTTCAATGCAATATATCCGGTGTTATTTTCTGTGTTGAAGGACACAAATTATATGTATTATATCCACAGTGTTATTTTCTGTGTTAAAGGACACAAATTATATGTATTATATCCACAGTGTTATTTTCTATTTTTAAGGACACAAATTATATGTATTATATACCCGGTGTTATTCTTCTGTGCTGAATCTATGCACTCTGTATTGACGATTAGTCAGATCTCACATTTTTCTGTGTTGAATCTATGTACTCTGTATTGACGATTTGTCAAATCTCATGTTTTTCTGTTAATAAAGAGATAACACTCAACAGAACAGAATGGTTGCATTTTTTGGGTCTCAGTACAAATGGAACTAAGGCATATCTTGGGTTTAGTATCATCACAACTGGTGAGATGAGATGCCTGAGGAGAGCTGCCAACTTAACAATCCGAGACCGAATAAGAAATGTTGTTATCAGACAGACAGTGGGATCAACACCTTGTGCCACATTTATCAAAAGACAGAAGATCAAGTGGTTTGGCCATCTCATTAGAATGCAACACCATCAATAACCATCACTGGCCTTACATCAAAGATCATCTGCGACGAGAGCAAGAGAATGCCCTGGAAATGGATTGACAACGTCAAAGATCGAATAAGAAATGTTGTTATCAGACAGACAGTGGGATTAACACCTTGTGCCACATTTATCAAACGACAGAAGATCAAATGGTTTGGTCATCTCGTTAGAATGCAACACCATCAATTACCAGCACTGGCTCTACATCGAAGATCATCTGTGACGAGAGCAAGAGGATGCCGGAGGAGAAAATGGATTGACAACATCGAAGACACTGAACAATCACTCAGAATAACACTATTCAGTGCCACCCATCAGTCGCTGGAACGCCAATTATTCCTCCCCCACAACGCTTGACAACAAAAGTGGAAGATGATGATGATGATGATGATGATAATGATGACGATGATGATGATGATAATGACGACGATGATGATGATGAAGATGATGATGATGATGACAACTGGTAAAGGGAGTTGCAGTGGCTTTGTGGCTCAATGTTCGTCTGGTGATAATGGGTTCAATCCGAATCAGGGCGGATTTGAATTGTTAAAATTAACCAGAGCTCCCAGGTTGACCCAGCCTAAAATGGCTACCAGGAAATGTCTTGGGAGGTCAAGGCAGCCGGTGTGATACTGACCACAGCACCCACCGAGCGCTGGTTGGTCTATATAAATATGGGTTTAGCACCATATAACTAATGTGCATTCAAGCGTGTAGAAGGGTCTTTTACTTTATATACTTTACAACTGGTCAAATCAGGATTGAACCTTGGGGCAGAAAAGGATTAACAGTGGCAAACACAAGAACAAGCTCGCAGGTAAGGCTACTGTGGGGGATGGGGGGGGGGGGGGGGGGGGGGGGGCACTATGGACCAGGCTGACATTCTGAATGCTAAAGCTTTTGTGAGAGCCAAGTGATGGCTATGAATTTACAACTATGGTCAGACTGCGAGAACAGCAAATTAAAAGAGGTGTGGCCAAACAAGAACACTACGCAGGAAGTCAAAGAAGATTGATAAACCAACACAGAAATGGTGTCGTTAGCCGCTACACGCTGCGGGATTTGCTGAGGAGGGAATCTGAGCAATTATGGACTTAATGGTTCGATGTGCAATGAGGATGATCTGTTGACTAACTATCTAATTAACTAGACACAAGAACAGCTTCCACAAGTTTATCATCACATTGCTAAGAATTATCATGCAAAGAGTTGGGAAGAAAATATATCCCAAAATAGGAAAAAGAACAATGTGGGTTTGTAGACGGCAAGGGTACAGTAAATGCTGTGTATCTGCTGAGAAGATTAATTGAACATTCTATAGAAGTAAACAAAGATCTACATCTTTGCTTTATTGACTACACAAAGGCTTTCGATAAAGTGAGACATGTTAACATGATGAAGATGCTTGCTGATCTACGAACTGATGGGAAAGATCTTAGACTTGTAAAAAACATATATCAGACACAACAAGCTGCCATAAGGATTGATAATGAAGTAGGTCAATATCAGCCCATTAAGTAATGTCTCCAGATCTTTTTTCCCCTCTATGGTGAAAATATTTTCAGAAATTTGGAAGATGTGAGAGGAATCACCATTGGGGGACATAACATCTTTAACCAAATTCTATATAATCACATCTTGAGCCAAATACTATGTCATATCTGTAGCCAAATGCTATATATATAGTGACATCTTTAGCCAAATGTTATAATGTCACATCTTTAGCCAAATGCTATATAGTCGCATCTTTAGCAAAATGCTCTATTGTCACATCTTAAGCCAAATGCTATAATGTCACATCTTTAGCGAAATGCCATATAGTGACATCTTTAGCCAAATGCTATAAAGTTACATATTTAGCCAAATGCTATATAGTCACATCTTTAGCCAAAATGCTATATAGTGACATCTTTAGCCAAATGCTCAACACGCATGCTCTGGAATTACAGGTAAAACAAACACGGCATTCAAAGGTATCTGTTACAACCAACAATCACACTGCAACATCTTATCTGATGAAAGGATTACAGACAAACATTAGCAACCCCACCCCCACTAACAGCATAAATGTGTTAATACTAAGAAACACCATGATAAACTGTTAGTGTACAGGGATGTGAATAAGGTGGTGCAAGGTTTAATTGGTGCCACAGCAAACTTACATAAGGCAGAGTGTGGGTTTCTGAAATGTCTACTGGAGTTAAATCTTTGTGTGATAGGGCAGGTGACTACAGAAATAATAAACCTGTGTTAATGGCCGGCTCCGTGGCTAAAGGCTTGCAAACGCGGTTCGTGAGCCGGGTACCAGGCGTTCGAAGCTCAGCTGCGACCGATTTGTGCAGCAGACCATATCGCTTTGTGTTATAATGTGCTGGTATGGGAGCCGGTCGTTCAGAAAGCAATGGCAAACTATTGAATGTAACACTTGCCTAGTACATCAACAACAGCTGAAAAATGAAAATGTTGGTGTTGACTGCGACGTCCCGTAAGGGATACGCAACTTTAAAAAAAAAAATGGGATTTACGTTGTTAGTTGTAAATGAGAAGTGAGACAGTATGAGAAGTGTCACAGACCTAAAAGTAAGACAGAATGAGAAGTGAGACTGACTGAGAATTGAGACAGAATGAGTAATAAGACAGACTGAGAAGACCTAAAAGTGAGACAGAATGAGAAGTGTGACAGGCTGAGAAGTGAGACAGAATGAGAAATGAGACAGACAGAGTGTCACAGATCTAAAGGTGAGACAGAATGAAAAGTGTCACAGACCTAAAAGTAAGACATACTTAAAAGTGAGACAGAATGAGAAGTGAGACTGACTGAGAAGTGAGTTAGAATGAGTAATAAGACAGACTGAGAAGTGTCACAGACCTAAGAGCGAGAAAGACTTAAAAGTGAGACAGAATGAGAAGTGTTGCAGGCCTAAAATTAAGACAAACTGAGAAGTGAGGCACACTGAGAAGTAAGAAGACTGAGTATTGAGGCAGTCAGAATTAAAGCAAACCAAGAAGAGAAACGGACTTAGACGCCAGACTAACCCAGAAGTCAGACCCAGAGTGAGACAGATCCATAAAGTCAGACAGAAGAGAGAAAGTCTGAGAAGTGAGATAGATCCATGTCAGACAGACTGACAAGAGAGACAGTCTGAGAAGTGAGACAGATCTATAAGTGAAACAGACTGAGAAGTGAGACAGATCTATAAGTCAGACAGACAGTCTGTCCAAAAATTGTTCTGGCAGGGGACATCATACCTTATTGGCCAGATTCTCAGTGCTCAAGGAAGGAAAATGCAGCATGTACAAGGATATCTATGCACGACGGAGGTGATTCTTTATAAAAGCAGTCAAACCAAACCAAAAGAGAACCAGTCAGAAGCTTCTCCGTGAAACATATCTCATTTTACTAAGGAACAAGAGCAGAAGTGTTTTTCCTCATTTCAGCCAACTGTCTTGAGGCTTTCTTCTGTTAAACTGAGGCATCATCACATGGCAAGCTGAGATCAGCATGGCCGAATGAATAACAGTGCTAACGGTTAAACTACCGGTGTGCTGATGCCAAGGTAGCGGGTTCAACCCCTACCTACACTGGTCAGTTGGATTAAAATGCTGACTTCTTGTCCTTGACTTGGGGGTGTAAATTATAAGTACCTCAGAAGTCAGAGTGGGTTCACCAGATGACAAGAGACACTGGTAATAGGGAAAGCTAATCCACACGCAAATATCAGTCCACTGCACAAAAAGTAGTAACATGTGCATGGACTATGCTTGAGTTCAAAGCTAGTGAATGTAAGAAAAGTACCAAGCAGATATGCCTGGGTTGTCAAGGTTGACCATCTCACCCAACCACCAAAGTCTTGAATCAGGTCTAATTAGAGTTTAGAGTTATCCTTGTGGAAACCCACCAAACCAAACAAATTAACCACAGTTAGAATTTTCACCATGAAATTTTGTCATCTCAAATTGAAACAAAAGCAGAAGCAAAAGTTTCGTAATGGGAACCAAAAGTATTTAGGCTTTCCTCTTCTATATTAGAGTGTAAGGTCATCCTTTATAACACCAAACAAAAAACCAGCAATAATTTTCTCCATGAAACATCCCATTACAAGTAGAAACAAAAGCAGAAGTAAAAGTCTGGTAATGTTAACCAACGGTAAATAGTAATTCTCATCATTATCATCATCTAGTGCCTTGTTTTGCACAGGACTTATTCCTCAAAACATTCAAAATGTCCTTCTTCTACATGCCAGTGGGCTGGCTCTTTTGTTGTCGCACATGAATTAACTATAACATCTTGAAGCCATCTTTCTACCAACTCTATGCTACCAATGCCAAACCTGGACAATGATAGAAACAGAGAAAAGAACAATTGCAAATTGCAACAAAGGAAATGAGATTCTTGAGAAGAATACTCAATGTGTCAAGAAGAGAGAAAATAAGAAATGATGACATCAGGACTAAAGTGGGGGGGGGGGGGGGGGGGCGCTAGATTTCATTAGAAAGCAGCAAGTGAAATGGGTCGGCCGCATACCTAGGCTACCAACTGACAGTATACCACAACAAGCAATGCTGTACAGACCAAATGGAAGCAGAAGAAGAGGCTGATCATGTAAACGATGGACAGAGGGAATAACAGAGTCCATGGGAATCTCAATTTACGCAACCCATAAGCGGGCACTCTCCCGCTGTTTATGCTTCACCCTGACACCACATAATACAAGAGGAACAAGACGGGATGAGATGAGATGAGATGAACATCTTGAAGCCATATATGTTGTACTCTTCCATTTCTTTGCTTCCCCAGTTCACCTCCCTCTAAAGTGACATTTTCCGCCATATTCATGCTTTTTAACATGCCTAAAATATTTCATTTTCCTCAATTGTACTTGTTTTAACAGATTCAGTGCCAAACAAAAAGTAGCTTTGGACCTAACAAAAATGGATGGCGGAAAATGGGAAGTAGGGGGTGTGTCATAGTTATAATCTTAAGGTTGTTAATATGATAGCAGATGTGTTGTATTATATATCGAATTAAAAGAGGTTGCTTTG
Organism: Cepaea nemoralis; assembly: GCA_014155875.1. NCBI lineage: Eukaryota > Metazoa > Mollusca > Gastropoda > Stylommatophora > Helicidae > Cepaea > Cepaea nemoralis. The sequence continues at coordinate 139,623 of JACEFZ010027492.1, forward strand.
GGAAAACTTCTGTAATTATATTTTAATTGAGACAAAATGTCACTGATATATAAGCCAATGACATTTAATCAGCTAACAGCCGATCTTCTTAAAGACTGAATCCTTGTTGGTAGATACATTTGTTCTCTGTTTTCATTCCTTGTTGGATAGATACATTTGTTCTGTTTTCATCAATGCATGTTTACCTCATTCTAGCACAGCATCATCAATACTGATACAAAATAACAAGAACTAAGTAAAGAATTTCTTCATGCTGGTGCTTCTTCATCAAGTGGACAAAACAAGTGGAGTAAGAAGTCCCTTACCAAAGGTATAACACAGTGAGAATACTTTCCGTTAAAAAAACACACACAGTAAGAATACTGTCCATAATAACAAATGAAAAACAAAGAAACTAATAAATATCTATTTATTAAAAAACAAATGATTTAATGCGAAATATAAGATGTTTTCTTAGTCAGTGTCCTTCTCCTTCTTCTATTCCATGCCGTGTGGCAATGACGATGAAGCCTGTCAACAGTCTTCTGCCTCGTGTACTTCCAATCATTTCTGATACTGATGTTCCTCCATACAACATTGTTAAACCATCCAGCACCTTCCATCTTGGTCTCCCCCTGCCTCTCCTCCCCTCCAATTTGCCCATTCTCATGGGGTTCTCCAGCTTATCGCTTCTTGTTCCATGCACAAAGAATGTGGACTGTCTTCTTCTGATGTGAGTAACCGGTTCTCTTTGTGAGTTCACTTCTTTCAAGATATCTTCATTACTCTTTCTATCCACCCATAGTGCTCACATCATTCTTCTATAAAAGCACATCTAAGCAGCTTTCATATAATTCCTCAAGTCACTGCTAATTGTTTATTAATGCCATTGTCTTTTAAAAATACGAAACAGCGGTCATGTAATAGGTCAGTAGATCTAAGAAAGAACGATCAATTAGCAAGTTGATTCACAACAACAGAAATAACCGTACAATAAGTTGTACTTGCAATCTGAGGAGCTATGGTGTAACACTTAAACACAGAAGCCATAAATAATATGTTGCACGATTTATTGCCTGGCATATTTTGCTGCATCTCGTCAGGTACATACTGCAGAGTTATATTATATGAAATGAATAAATGTATAATACTTCGGCTGCAACACTTAAAACACAGTCTCATGTATTGTTCGAATGTGTAGAGTTTGTTATCCCCACTGTAACTTCAAATTTAAAAGAAACTATTTCTGCCTGCATAAAAGACGCAGCAAAATATTAACAAAGTTAGTTTGTTGCTTGAAATTTGAGCAGGAAGGGATGCATCAGCATGCATAAACTCTTTCTGTTTCCAGTAAATGCAAACAGAAAGAGTTCATTTTAAATTTGAAATTATCGTGAGGATAACAAATGCTCCACATTCGAACAATACCTGTGACCACTTGCTTTTAATTGTTTCAGCTGAAGTCGCTTAAAAAGTCGCTTAAAAGTCGACAAGGTCGACTTCATTGCACCGGGTTTTATCCCATATGGCTCGGCCTCTTTCCGCAGCACGGAAAGCGTCGCACAAAGCATGAACTCTGTAGCTTTTAGCGATGACCCACAGGTGTCTCCAAAACATTTAACTCGTAAACTGAAGAACGTGGCCCAGAATCGAACCCACAACCTTCGGAGCACGAGACAAACGGCTTGACCACTTCACCACAGAGACTCCCTTCTGAAGTATTATTCATTGAAATATTATTCATTACTCTTCATCAGCCGGTCTCTCTGGCCGAAGGGTTACAACACTTTCTCCGTAATCCCGTTTATCACGCAGAGTCTCGTAGAGGGCGAGAACTGGGAGCGGTTCGACCCCCGCTGGTGACTTGCGGAATAACTGAGCCGGCCGCTCAGAAAGCAATGGCAAACTACTGAACGTAATCTTGCCAAGAGATCAACAGACAGCTGAAAGATGCTGCTGTTGACAGCAATGTCCTGTAAAGGATATGCAAAACATTTAATTTAACTCTTCATCATATTATTCATATTATTCATTGAATTCATTATTCGCCACAGAGACTCAGCTGACGTATTATTCATTTCTTCACTTCATGTGATGTATAACTCTACAGTATACACCTGATGAGATGCAGCGAAATATGCCAGGCCATCAATCTTGCAATATATTATTTCTGGTTAACAATTTAATTTTAAAAAGGGGAGTTGAGGATGAGGTAAGTGAAAGGAAGTGTGATAAGGGAGGGTTATATTGTATGGCACAGGAGGAGGATGTTGCATGTGCAGATCTCTTCATGCTCAAATTTTCAAGCAACAAACTCACTCTGTTAACTTTTTGCTGCATCTCAAGTTTCTATATCAAACACAAGAAGACGTTATTAAGTTTTTGCTGCATCTCAAGTTTCTCAACATCTTTATGGATTATTCTGATGCTTCAAACTCGTAATATTTATAGTTTATTTATCAAAAACGTTGCAACAATCAATGTCTAAACATTTTTCAGTTTCTTTTTTTTTAATATGAGGACCTCCTGATATTTTATGCTAAAAAAAAAAGATGATGTCTCCCAACTCTTGCCCAACAAGACTGATCACCTACAACAGAAGGAAGATATTTCCCAGATCTTGTCCAACAAGATAGATCACCTACAACAGAAGGAAGATATTTCCCAGCTCTTGTCCAACAAGATCAATCACCTACAACAGAAGGAAGATATTTCCCAGATCTTGTCCAACAAGATCAATCACCTACAACAGAAGGAAGATATTTCCCAGCTCTTGTCCAACAAGATCAATCACCTACAACAGAAGGAAGATATTTCCCAGTTCTTGTCCAACAAGATCAATCACCTACAACAGAAGGAAGATATTTCCCAGCTCTTGTCCAACAAGATCAATCACCTACAACAGAAGGAAGATATTTCCCAGCTCTTGTCCAACAAGACTGATCACCTACAACAGAAGGAAGATATTTCCCAGCTCTTGTCCAACAAGACTAATCACCTACAACAGAAGGAAGATATTTCCCAGCTCTTGTCCAACAAGATCAATCACCTACAATAGAAGGAAGATATTTCCCAGCTCTTGTCCAACAAGATCAATCACCTACAACAGAAGGAAGATATTTCCCAGCTCTTGTCCAACAAGATCAATCACCTACAACAGAAGGAAGATATTTCCCAGCTCTTGTCCAACAAGATCAATCACCTACAACAGAAGGAAGATATTTCCCAGCTCTTGTCCAACAAGATCAATCACCTACAACAGAAGGAAGATATTTCCCAGCTCTTGTCCAACAAGATCAATCACCTACAACAGAAGGAAGATATTTCCCAGCTCTTGTCCAACAAGACTGATCACCTACAACAGAAGGAAGATATTTCCCAGCTCTTGTCCAACAAGATCAATCACCTACAACAGAAGGAAGATATTTCCCAGCTCTTGTCCAACAAGATCAATCACCTACAACAGAAGGAAGATATTTCCCAGCTCTTGTCCAACAAGATCAATCACCTACAACAGAAGGAAGATATTTCCCAGCTCTTGTCCATTTGTAGAACATTCTTAGAATACTGTGGACCAAGAAGTAGAAAAATACTGACATTCTACAGGATCTGAAAAATACTGACAATTTACAGGATCTGAAAAATACTGACAATTTACAGGATCTGAAATTCAAAGAACACTAGCTCATAAACAGCAGCATGTTTCTGAAACTGAAATACTTTTCCTGTATTAGAGGTTAGTGGTTTGGAAGGACAGTGCTGTCAGCATGGCTCCCAGAAACAGAGGAAGGAGTCAACCGGTATGGCGATGGACATAGCATTTTGACGAGCCTTGAAAATAAAAATGTACAAGGCAGGGGAACTGGCAGGGGATTGAGTCTGCCCAGTGGGTCCTGATGAGAGTGAGGGTCTTCAAAGAACTGGCTACATGATGATGATTGGTCATGTCTAGTGTTGAAGCCTGAAGATAGAAATTCGGAACACTTCAAACATCGCCATATTTACTGATTACAGTGTGACTGCATAGACCATCAGCATCTTTACACATTTGTACATACCATTACATATGAAATGACTTATCTCTTTTATACTCTTCAACTGACCTGCTTTACCATGTCAACCCAGTCTAAAATAAGTACAGGGTGTATTTTTAATGACTGTGGAGATTTTGAAAATATTGCCATTTCAAGTTTTGTATTCACCCTCTGTGAACTCTACAAAACTTGAAATGGCAATATTTTCAAAATCTCCACAGTCATTAAAAATACACCCTGTACCAGAAAATATCCTGGGAAGAAAAGGTGGCTGGCAAGATATTAACCAAATCATCCATCAAGTGCCCACTCTTCTATAAAAATATAGGGCCCGCAACATATACCCAATATGTCTCAAGGTGTTAGGAGGGTCCTCAACATTACTACTTTAGAATAAGTGAAACCCATGTTTGACTGTCTCTGTACCCAGTAAATCACCATTAGTTGAGTTATTATTCTTTCAATTTGACCTTGGCAGAGCAATAAAGGTGATTCTGTCTATGATAGAACAGAACCTGGAGGTCAGCATGGCCGAATTGATAACAGCATGCACTTTTAAACTTCCGGTGTGTTGATGCTGAGGTTGCGGGTTCAGCCCCTATGCCGGTCAGTTGGACTAAAATGTAGACTTCTTGTCCTTGACTTGGGGATGTAAGTTACAAGTACATAAGAAATCGGAGTCGGTTCACCTGATGGTGAGGGATACTGTAAGAAGGAAAACCAACCCACATGCAAAAATTAATTCAGTGCATGAAGTAAGAGCTCAAAGCCAGTAAACGGTTAAAAAAAAAAGGACAGAACATAACAGACTGAACAGTCAGTCACGTAGACTGAAATTGATCCCTCCACCCCTGAGCAGATTTGGACTAGCAAATTGGTAGCCAAACCAGACATATTCAGTACTGCCTCATGTTTCACTCAAAGCTACTAGTAAGTCTCAACGAGCTTTTAAAATCCGCAGCATGCTGAATAAAATAGACTTCTTGTGTAGATATTACTAAAACAACAGCAAAGGAGAAGAAAAAGGAGAGGAAGGTAGAAGAGGAGGATGAGGAGGAAGAAAACGAAGAGAAAAAAGAGGAGGATGGAGAGGAGCAGAGGCATCATAAGACGACGATGAGGGTGACGGTGATGGCGAAGAAGAAGATGAAGAAGAAAAATATTATTTCATCAAATCCACAATCCCGTCATTACTTTTACTAACTGTCCTAGTTGTTACATTAAATGTTTCTGTCCTTATTTTAATACCTCAGACAGTTATATTGTACCCCTTTCTGATGTAGTGCTATGAATTTACAATTATAATTACCTCAGACAGAAAGAGTTAATTCTGAAACCTGTATATGCTGACATCAAGGGTTAATAAACTCAGAAATTATTTGAATAACAAAGACACAAACAATAGATTGCACTGTAGCACACTTTGTATAAAGTATGGGCACATATTAGCTTTCAGCGAGCATTAGATCGACACCATAAAGCAAACAAAATAAAGGAGGAACAATGAATGCTATACAGACAAGAATGATCATATGCTTAGTAGTCTATTGGATACTCCGCACCATGGAATAACTAAAGAAAATGCATGCAAGCCATTGGTACATGTAGACAAGCAACTCAACTTTAAAAGACAGTAACAGACAATAATTGTTTAAACATTGGGAAACATACAAGAACAGAGAGAGAGGAGGAGAGAAAGACAATGTATTCCTGTAGTGAATTTAAACAAAGATGCCAAAAACAATATATTGCACAATTTCTTTCCTGGCATAATTCGCTGCAGTATGCATCTGACGAGATGCAGTGAAATGTGCCAGACAAGAAATTGTGCAATATACCGCTTATGGCATCTCTGTTTATACAGACAAAGATATGAGAAATAAAGTGACACGGACAGAGTAAGTGACCGAGAAAGAGAGAATGAACAAACATACATTATTTTCAAAGGTTAAGAGCTGAGTAAGCAGACCCTTCTAACATTCTGTCCTTCTCATCTCTCTTTATTACAAACAATATTTCATTCCTACATCTCTTATTAAGTTCTTCTTAAAATACAACAGCAATACATTCATTATAAACACATGCGAAATGTGCACACATCATTACTACATGACCTCCACCGACTAATTATTATGGTAACTGTAATAAGACTAACGGAAATATATAAGGGGGCTTTACATGAAAACCTTAAAAGTGTGAGAGAAATTAGAATACCCATGCCATTGTCTTGTAACTCGTCAATATTGTTGTTAAGGATGTCAAGAGTGTTAAGCACCATGACATCACAGTGCAGATGAACATGGTGAGGTCATAAGGAGTTTAAAGGTGGCCACCCCACTTTTGACATGCACCAAAGAAGAGCAGCCTTTTGTTATCCGTTTTTTGATCAGTGAAAAGGTGAAACCTATAGAAATTCATCAGCGAATGAAGGTCCAGTATAGTGATGCATACCTGTCAGTCCAGCAAGTATAGGAGCAGGAAGTTTCAAAACTTTTCAGTCTGATGACGAGGTACAGCAAGTGGTGCACGAGTGGTTACACACGTGACCAATAAAATTGTTTTCTACAGGAATCCAAGCACTTTATCGGTGCTGGAGGACTTGCATTGAATACCGTGGTGACTACATCAAAAAATGATACAGTTGTTCTTTACTTTTTCAAAATATATTCACACACAAAAAACATTTAAGGTTTTCATGTGAAGCCCCCTCGTACCATAAAGATGTAAGAATGCTTAGTGTACTAGGCTTTAAGGAGGCATGCAGAGAGACTAAAGATGTACAAACATTTGGTATCAAGCTTCCTACCTTCTTCTGTACCAATGTGTGCCTCTCTTCCATTTCCTTCATCTCAATCTTGGCTTTTGAGCTGAGCTCTTCCACCTGTAATAAGACTGCATGTTACTCCCACAACAAAGGAAATACAACTCAGCAACAACTGTCATGCTAGTTAGTTATTCATCAGATTTTCCTCACTGTACAATGGACTGCTATTCAGTCCATAAGTGATTTGATCTCTTCCACAGTATCTCTCTCAGAATGTAGCAGTTGGTGACACAAGTGTACTTCGATGCATTGACCAACTAGACACTCCCTCTTTGGTCATGTATCGAAGTACTCTTGTTCCTGCAGCGAGGTGCTGTCATCATTTGGAGGTAACAGGTTCGAATCCCGGTCAGTAACTATAGCTTTCAAATTTTATGTTGTCTAGTGGGTCCTCTAATCTCTACTTCCTTCTTCTTCTCCTATAAGCGCCAAACAATACTATGTGTGTTTATTTATGTACTATCTCAGTGGCCTCAAAGGGTTCCCCAACTGATTCACCTATGTTAGGGCACTGGGGCATAAACAAATACATACTGTCTGGATATACCTCTTTCTGTGTTATGCGTTCAGAACTGTCACGCTAAAACTACCTTTTTCTTTGTGTGTCACCCTTTTTCCATTCAAGGTATTCTTTGCATTCCTCAAAAGCACATTTCTGCTACCATTTGATATTCCACAGTTTGTGTGTTTATTGTCCATGTTTCACACATATACAACAGTATAGGTTCTATTCAGTATTTGACCACTCTTTTTCTCAATGCAACTGGCAGCTTTTTATTCATAAGCATGTTTTCCATCTTACAAAAGATTTTTGTGATAAGTAGCACTAATGCACTATTCACACTAAGACCAATATGTGGAAAAACCATTGAATATAGTGACCAGCAGAATATTGTGTTTGTCGATCAGGAAAATCCTGTAAACAGAGTACACAGATCCTGTAAACAGAGCAGATGGACCATCCTTGAAGACTACGGGATACAAGGACAATTACTAGAAAACATAGCCATGTACCACTTGAACCAAAGTGCAGTAAGAACACAAGAAGGTATATCAGATATGTTCACAGTCAATACAGTAGTAAGACAGAGGAGTGCGCTCTCCCCCTATTAGTTAATATCTATCAATCAATCAATCAATCATGTGCCATGCCGGAAAGCGTGGGCGGTCATGATTCGCCATTTCACTCGATCACCAGAGTCGTGGATCAGCTCAGTGTTCCTGTCTCGTCCATGCCATGTGGCCAAGCCATCCAGGTATTTTCCTCTCGGTCTTCCTCTTGGTCTGTTCCCTTCGATCTTGCCAGCTGTCACTAAGTTCTCCAGTCCATTTCTTCTCATAACATGTCCAAAAAATTTTGACTGTCTATGTCTAATTTCTCTAATCAATCTACGATTTTCATTTGCCTCCTGTAGTACTTGGTCATTGGTTTTTCTATCTGTCCATGGTATTCTTTGCATTTTCCTCAGAAACCACATTTCTGCAGCCATCAGATGTTTTTCAGCCTGACTGCACATTGTCCAAGTTTCACATCCATACAAAAGAACAGGCTCTATGTATCCCCTCAACACTCTTTTTCTCGTTTCAATTGACATCATTTTATTGGTCAGAATGTTTTTCATCTTGCTAAAGGCTACTTTCGCAATGGCGATTCTTGTTCTAATCTCTTCAAGGCATCTGCCATCAGATGTTATGACTGTTCCGAGATAATTGAACTGATTCACTTGTTGAAGAATATTCCCATTTACTTGTATATTACATTGTGGTGCTTCGTGCTTCCTAGTGACGACCATAAACTGTGTCTTCCTACAATTTAATTCCAACCCCAACTGCTCACTGTGTACAACAACAGCGTCTACTAATTGTTGCAGATCCTGTGCATTGTCTGCAATCAATACTGTATCATCTGCATATCTAATGTTATTTATGTTTCGACATAATATCTATACAGACAGAATATCCAAGGAAGCAAGCCTTGACAGAACTGATTCATAAAATTTCAAACTCTTTGCTTTAGATGGAACAACAGATCCACTCGCAATAAATGAGCTTTAATTTGCAGATGATCGGTGCCTGTTTTACTGTGACCAGGACAGACTGCAAAATCATATTACGCAAAGTTCAACATGCAGCAGACACAATATTCCTTCCCAAGAGGCTTGACGGCAAAAATGGAAGATGATGATGACTTGGATGTTTTATTGTTGTGTTTCGTTTCTTTCTTCTTGGAGATGCTCATAATTTATGGTTTGTTAAAATGTAGTTCTAAACCTATTTGTTCACTGTGTAAAGTACCTTTTACCACAGAAAAACTCTGCATTTGTTGCTAATTCACCTTCTACAAAACCTTACATTTCTTGCCCTATTTCTCACTGTATTTTCTTCCTGACCTATAGCATTATGATTGTTATCTAAATCTTTGTGATGTGACTCACTATTTGTTACTTGTCTAATGTTGATCACATTATAAATATCAAAATAAAAGTGGTGATAAAGATGATAATCAAATAAATATGATCAAAATCATCATCTTCCAGTTGATGTTACAGGGCTTGACGGGTGGCACTGGATGGTGTCATTCCATGTGTTGGTACAATGTCTTTGATGTTGGCAATCTATTTTCTTCTCGGGTATCCCTTTACTCTCGTATCAGACTTCATTGATGTAGAAACATGTGCTGGTAGTTTATCATGTTTCATTCCAATGAGACGGCCAAACCATTGGATCTTCTGCCTTTCAATATATGCGGCATGAGGTGTTGGTCCCACTGTCTGATAACATCATTTCTTACTGGTCTCGGATAGTTAAGTTGGCAGTTCTCCTCAAGCATCTCATCTGACAGGTAAGTGTAATTTGGATAATGTCCAAGTCTGACATAGGTAGCATAGGTTTTGCATGAATATGTTATTTATTATCTGATAAATATGATAAAGTTAAAAAAACAAACATCTGATGACTGTAGAAATGTGGTTTCTGAGGAGAATGCAAAGAATTCCATGGACAGACAGAAAAACCAATGACCAAATACTACAGGAAACAAATAAAAAATCATAAATTGATTAGAGAAATTAGATGTAGACAGTCAAAATTTTTTGAACATGTTATGAGAACAAATGAATTGGAGAACTTGGTGACAACTGGCAAAATCGAAGGGAACAGACCAAGGGGAAGACCGAGAAGTAAATACCTGGATGGCTTGGCCACATGGCATGGTCGAGACAGGAACACTGAGCTGATCCCAGACTCTGGTGATCAAGTGAAATGGCGAGTCAAGACCGCCCACGCTTTCCGGCATGGCACATGATAAATGGAAAATATTGTACAAATGATGATGAATTTCATAATCTTTAAATAAACTGTGACAAACTAAAAGATTAATTTATAACAAAACCAAGATACTGAATTTTCAGCCAAGGTTAAGGCCCCAAGGATCTTTCATTGAATGTGCAACAAACACTGTGCAATCAGGCAAAAGACGACTTACTTGTCCAGCTATTTCTTTCATGTAGGTAGTTTCCAGATCTTGAAACAGGTCATGACCTTGATGAAAAAATGTACTTTGTGCGTGCATGAAGGACAACATCTGTGGGACAGAAATTATGGCACAAATTAAAAAAAAAAAAAGTTGCATATTCCTCTGCAGGACATCACAATCAACCCTAGAATTTATTGGTTGTTTATGAGTTTGTAGGCAATTTTTACGTTCAGTAGTTTGCCATTGCCGGTCTCTCTGGCTGTGGGGTTACAACACTTTCTCTCTGTAATCCCGTTTATCACGCAGAGTCTCGTAGCGGAGAGAGAGTTGAGGCGGTTCGACCCCCGCTCGTGACTTGCGGGATACTGAGCCGGCCGCTCAGAAAGCAATGGCAAACTACTGAGCGTAATCTTGCCAAGAGATCAACATACAGCTGAAAGATGCTGGTGTTGACAGCTAAGTCCTGTAAAGGATAATACTAAAAAAAAAAAAAAGTTTGCCATTGCTTTCTGAATGGCCCACACTCATAAGGTTGTGAAAATCAGTACACAACACCTGCTTCTAAATCGCCTGTGGCTTACTTAAATCTAGATATGTTAGAATTGCGAAAATGCATTCACTATCCCCAAGCCACCTTTCATGTACACACAATATAATAAATATCCAAACAAGCAAAGAATTTGATTAACGAAGACACAAACATTATATTGCATGATTTATTGCTTGGCATACTTTGCTGCATCTCGTTATGTACATTCTGCAGAAATCATACAACGTAAACTAAAACAATTAGATAAATCCTTCAAGCTAAAATATACAACACACATATTCACATAGTAATTTGAATTGTCTACAACAGTAATTTTAAACTGACTATCAAGTCATTTTTTTTTGCACAAAGTTGGTTTTGGTAAATGAATGGCAATTGTCTCTGCCAGCTTGAACATACAACCATTTTATGTGTTAAACAACACACGCAGTATGTAGCTGACAAGATGCATCAAAATAAGCCAGGCTACAAAATGTGCAATCTAATGGTTGTGTCTCTGTAATTCAAATTCAATACTCGAAATCAAAGAACTGCTGAACTGGCTTTGCATGTCATATGAGGCGACTAAGGAGGGTTGGTATTAGACTTGTTAGTAAGTTAGTCGACAGACCATCCTCATTGCACATCGAAACATTCAGTCCATATGTGCTCGGATCCCCTCCTCAGTAAATCCCGCAGCGTGTAGCGGCTAATGACACCAGTTCTGTGTTGGTTTATTAATCTTCTTTGACTTCCTGCGTAGTGTTCTTGTTTGCCACACCTATTTTAATTTGCTGTTCTTGCATCCTGACCATGGTTGTAGATTCACAGTCATCACTTGGTTCTCGCAAATGACTTACTTCGTAGAGCATTCAGAATATTAGCCTGGTCCATGGCTCGTCCACCCTCCGCAGTAGCCTTACCTGCAAGCTTGTCAGTCTGCTCATTTCCTTATACACCTGCATGCCCTGACATGAAAATGAAGCTAATCTTTGCCAGCCAAGATCGCTCCAGAGACAGCAAGCACTCTCTTCGGATCCACCCCATCTCTATCTCCTTGAGCATCCTCATTGAGTCACTAAGAGAACATGGTGAATGTCAGTGTCTCGAGCCATGTTATTTGCTTTACTTCCATAGCTGTGACTTCCATAGTCAGGCTACTTGTAGTCAAAGTAAAAGCACCAGAATCTTCCTGAGACATAAAAGTTCATGAACTTCTCACTCGTCGAATGGCCGACCCATCTGTGTAAATGACAGCATCACCCTCTAAAGAATTCTTGAAGATTCTGTACTTCCGCCTCCACAGCAGCCGAATTTCCTTTTCTGCATTTTCTGTCTAGTTCAGTGGTTCTCAAATGGTGGGGGAATCCCCCCTCTCTCCCCCCCCCCCTCCCCAGGGGGGAATTTTAGGGTTTCCATGGGGGGAATTAAGATTATTTCAAGATATTGTTTTTCCCTCCATAGTTAACAGTACTGTACTTCTCACTCTTCTGAAATTCATTTTATAACGTAAGTAGACCTACAAATCACATTTTATGTAGACGCCTAGACTTGTTCTAGTATGTGTTATTAAATTAGCTTCCATTTTTACGTATACTGTATAGGGGTGGCTGGGGGAATTTATGGGGAAGAAATACGAAAGGGGGGAATGACACTCTGAATATATGGTGAAGGGGTGCATGGGCCAATAAAGGTTGAGAACCACTAGTCTAGTTGGATCCAAACTAACAAGTTTGGTATTAGACTGGCTAACTCATCCTGTAGACAACTTTAGCTGCCAAATCCAACCAATCATGAGCAAGATTACGTATAGGAGTTGAGTTGGTTAAGGGCATATGCTGCATTGTGAGATAAAAGGAAAAAAAAAGAAGAAGAAGATGTGGAGGACTAGGAGAAGGAAGAGAAGGAGATGGAGTAGACGGAGAAACAGAAGAAGAAGAAATAGAATGTGAGTATGATAAGGTGTCATAAAGGCAAGGAAAGAAAAAGACAACTAAAATGACATATAATAAAGTTATTTTCTCACTTACTGTGTCAAGAATATCAAATCTTTTCTTTGAGTTGAGCACGTTTATCTGTGGTGAGAAAAGAAAAAAAAGACAGAAAAGATAATTTATAAGAGAATAACATACATTTTACAATTACAATGCTTCATTTCTTTTACTGCTCTGATTTATATTAGAGAGAGATTTTAACAAATTTCATATAAGTAGACTAAGATACACATAAACAGAATAAGATATACATAAACAGACTAAGATATACATTAACAGACTAAGATATACATAAACAGACTAAAAGATGATACACTGAAATGGAATTATTCAACAGAAATTACAACATATATAATTAACACTGTTAATAAAGAACTTGAAACTCTGCAAAACCCTTTGGAGGAAAGCGTTGACCAAACTTGGTTGAACATCAAGAATACAATTCAATCTACCGCAGAAGAATGTCTCGGTGTGTTAACCACGCATAGAAAGAACAGATGGTTCAATCAAAAATGTGAAGAAGCAGTCATTAGGAAAAAGAATGCCAGACATTTATGGTTAAATGACATCAACAACATCCAAAAGGAAGAGCATTATAGAAATGAATGTAAAGAGGCTACAAAAATAGTCCGACAGCAGAAGCGAGAATATATGAGTAATGTAATCAAAGATATGGAAACTAATCACCAGAAAAATGAATCCAGAAAATTTTTTAAAGAACTGAAGTCAATGAAACGAGGGCACCAACAAAACACATGGTTTCAAAGACAAAAATGGGAATATGATAAATACCAGTGAGGAAATGTGCAACACATGGAAAGAATATTTTGTTGAATTACTAAATTGTGAAGCTCCAAGTAACATTTTCCCACAGGAAGAGGTTCTAACATGCGAACCACAAATTGAAGAACCTACATTTGAAGGAAGAAATCCTATATGTAATCACACGACTTAAAAACAATAAGGCAACTGGGACTGATGGAATTGCTGCTGAATTTATAAAGGCAGGTGGCCATGCATTACATCTAAAGCTATACGAACTAATAATAAAAATCTGGAGGACAGAAGAATTACCCCATGACTGGAAAGAGTCATTATTGATACCTATCTTTAAGAAAGGAGACAAGTTCCAATGTGGAAATTATAGAGGAATATCACTACTGTCCACAAGCTATAAGATACTATCCGCAATATTACTAAATAGACTAAAACCATACTCAGAAGACATATTAGGTGACTACCAGGCGGGTTTTAGACAAAACAGATCAACAATAGATCAGATATTTATCTTACGACAAATAGCCGAGAAAAATTGGGACTATAAAAGAGATCTCCATAACATTTTTGTGGATTTTAAAAAGGCTTATGATAGTGTCCATAGGAATAGTCTATGGAATGCTATGCAGGAATTTGGAATACCAAGGAAATTAATCAACATGACCAGACTATGCATGGAAGATACTTATAATATAGTAACATATAAAGGCAGGAAATCAGACCCCTTCCAAATAACATCTGGCTTGAAACAGGGTGATGCACTATCGCCGCTACTCTTCAATCTGGCTCTAGAGAACGTTGTAAGGAAGGTAGAGGAGGAATGTGATATTGGAGGAACATCCAAGCTGCTTGGTAATGCAGATGATATAGATATTATAGGGCAAAGTGAACAAAAGACATTGGAAATATTGACTCACTTCAAAGGAAAAAGCCCAACAGATGGGGCTGGTTATCAACCAAGATAAGACAGAATATATGGTAATTTCAAGAGACGGAATGGCTAAAAACTCTGGCCACATACAAATAGATAATATGACCATTAAAAGAACGGAAACATACAAATACCTGGGTACAATCTTCAACTGCTCCAACATCATAAGGGAAGAAATACAAACTAGAATCAACTCTGGAAATAAGATATACTATGCACTACAACATCTACTAAAATCAAAGGCGCTATCTCGTAATACCAAAATCACAATATACAAAACACCGATCAGACCAGTTGTGCTGTATGGCTCTGAAACCTGGAGTACAACGAAAGGAGACGAAGCCTTGTTACAAACCTTTGAGAACAAAGTTTTAAGACGCATCTTTGGACCCATTAGGGATACACAAAGTGGAGAGTGGAAAAGAAGAAGTAACAAAGACATTTATGATCTGTTTAAGTCCCCGCTAATCACTGGTATCATGAAGGCTAATAGACTACAATGGCTGGGGCATATAGAAAGAATGGAAGATAATAGGGAAACAAAACTCGCTTACACTCAGGAAATAAATGACAGTAGACCCTGAGGTAGACCAAAAAGGCGGTGGAGAGATAATACATATACAGACCTACAAGCACTTGGAATCAATGACTGGCAAGAGAAGGCCCACCAGAGAGATGAATGGAGACGGATTGTATCTGCAGCAAAGAACCTCAATGGCTCGGAAAGCTGAAGAAGAAGAAGAAGAATAAAGAAGTCGCCGGCTTCCTGGCCTAGAGGTTAGCAACTTTTCTCCGTAATCTCGTAGGTAACGTGACAACGGTGAGAATCAGCAGTGGTTCAAATTGCGTAGGTAACTTACAGGGTATGTGAGCCGGCCGCTCAGAAAGCAATGGCAAACTACTGAGCGTAATTTTGCCAAAGAAATCAACAATCAGCTGAAAGATGCTGATGTTGACAGCGATGTCATGTAAAGGATATGCAAACATTTTTTTAAAAATAAAGAAGTCTGCAGATTAAAATTGAAATGAGCAGGCTGAAATGGTGTATTTTTAATGACTGTGGTTGTTTTTTTTTGGGTTGAAATATTGCCGTTCCAAGTTTTATATTCACCGTCTGTGAACACATGAAACATAAAAGGTAAATACAAAAATGTGAAATGCAATATTTTCAAAACCCCACAGTCATTAAAAATACACACTGTACTTACAACAGAATATTTGCTGTAAATATGACTGGAGAATAATCATATCATGTTCTATTGCCCAAACTGCAAGACTACCTCCTCTTTTATTGTCCTCCTTAAGTCCATTTTCAAAAAATGACCTCTTAGTCTCACTATGTGCCTCTCGGCCCATTGTAGTCCACCAAACCCTGTCTGCCAGTGTTAGTAGTCAATGATTTGGAATTTACATTTATGAGTTTGGATGACCGTCTCTGCGCCCCTGATCAGATCAAGTGCAAATAAATCTACACTTTAATCTTAGCCAAAAGGCAGAGAAGAGATCCTTTTTACTACCATCTCACTAGTTTCCTACTTCAGCATTTAAGTCCTCAATAAATACATTTCTTATTTCTTGCACTTCTTTAAAGCATTATTCACTGATGTCACAGGCATAAACTCTGCAAATCAAATAGTCAGCTAACACTGACACAGAAGACGAGAGAAACTAAACCTGCACACTGAACCACTACAATTATAACCAACGCTACTACAGCATGTTGAATAAGACGGAAAGTTTTTTTCCTCCTACATATTGGATTGGAAGTATAAAATTAATCTAAGCTGTCCTCACTGCTTTCTGCTGTTGGAGCAAATGCTTGCATAATGCTGATATAAAAAAGCCTGATGTTTAAAGTTACTAGTAATACTCTATCTGGCACTGCGTAATATCTTTCAACAGATTTTGGTCTTTTCAGATGCTAAGAACGGTTGCACCTCTTTGGTAGTTTTCTCCCCTGATGATTTTTAGTTATCAGATGTACTTATTACTGCCCCTTACCATCAGGTATCACTAATTCCTAAGATGTTAACGTTCAGTTCTTTTCATTACCTGCTTAACGTTCTCTAGTTTTTCAGTCAATGCTTATAGTGTGAATATTACATGCCCCTACTTTCTGCATTGTGATTCTTTTAAACTTAGTTCCTGCAGTCTGATACCTGGTCTGGAGTCCATTGAAGGTCTGAAGTCACCTGGTCAATATGACCTTCCATATCAGATGAGGCTGCTCCTATGGAGCACCCATTTAAATGATTTATATTTACTCATATAAGGGTTACCAAACCACACTGTACTACAGATGTACAACAGTGGTTTTCCCCTTAGTTCTGTTGGTTTTTCTATGGTTTAACTCAGTTTTTGCTTATAGAGATTAACCCTTCAAGGCAACGGGAAGGAGAGGTTATGAGCTCTTTATCTGCCAATGGCCACATCTCAACGAATGACGACAAGAAATACATAATGTCAGACATACCTGAAAGACATAATAAATATATGTCAGACATACCTGAAAGACATAATCTAGAGACGTATGGGCGAAGCATGACCTAGTTGCAGTCAAAGTATTATGAGCTTCCTCACACTCCTGGATTTTGGACTTTGGGGCCTGAGAGTTTCGATTTAAGGCTGTATCCATGTCATCGCTGATTTTCTCAAATAGTTTCTTGGTCTCTTTCACTTTCTTGATATCACTTAAAACAGAAATGAGACACAATTACTTGCACATGTATTTAGCAAGAGTTTATTTTTGTCACCTACATCTGTCAATAAAAGGAAAAATTACAAAAACTGGGTGAAAAGCAAAAAGGATCGTGATTACATTGAACACAGAATAGGAAGAAGACACGCAAATAGAATAATAAACAGAGAAAAACAAAAAGACTGGGAGGAACATGGAGAAACCCTAAATAAAAACTATAAGGAGGCAACTAGAAACTTCTACAAAAAGATTACTGCATTGAGAACCAGAGAAGAAACCTTCGACCCAACTGAAATAACAGCAAAAATATGAGAACCAATAAGTGAATAAAAACAAATCCTAAGAAGATGGAGGAAGTACTTCGAACAACTTCTCAACATTCCATCAGATGCCACAGGAATCCAAGTAGCTGACACATATGTCATTGAAGAACTAGAACCAGACATACTGAAACAAGAACTTAGAGAAGCCATAAGATTAGCCCCACTGAATAAATCACCAGGGCAAGGCGAAATCCCAAATGAACTAATTAAATCATCAAGAGAAATAGGAACAGCACGGCTACATAGACTGTTTAACCATGTTTGGGTAGAACAATAGACACCACGAGATTGGGGAAACACCATAATTATCCCAATTTGGAAAAGTAAAGGCAATAAACGAGACTGCACACAATACAGAGAAATTTCCCTTTTGAGTCATACTGGAAAATTATTTTGCAAACTTCTCTAGAAAAAACTACAATAGAACCCCAGCTAAATTAAACACAAGTTGATTTAAGAAAAAGAAAGGATGCACAAATACCATCTTTGCTCTTAGATAACTGACAGAAAAATCAATCAACTTTAATGAAACACTCTACTTAGCCTTTGTCGACCAAGAAAAGGCATTTAATAGAGTAGGCAGAAACAAGCTGTGGGAAATCCTTAAGGCAGAAACAAGCTGTGGGAAATCCTTAAACGGTATGGAGTGAATGCACATCTAACAAACTTATGTAGAAGCTTATACACAACAGTGAATGCACAGTAAGAACATATGGAGGACAGTCATAACCTTTCACCATAAGATCCGGAGTATGACAAGGTTGTGTCCTGATCCTCTTATTCATAATCTATATAGAGTTTTTCAGGATCCTCGCCAGTGCTATGGAGTTCGTGCACTGAGCTGAGTTTCTCCAGACTCAGATTTGAGTTAGGAGGAGAACAGAGCACTTATGGGTTGCACCCGTGTGCCGTGATGTTGATCCATCAACTAAACTAAACTATATAGACAGCATATGTAAAGAAATCAGCCAAACAGAGACAGTAACAACACAGCATGATGAACAGAACACAGAAAAAGAACCAAAGGCAAATTACACTATTTAAGAACACCTATTTGCAGACGATCAAGCACTAATAGCAAAATCAGAAACAGAATTACAAGTCCATATAAATAGTGTAAACGAAGTTTGTAAGGAACAAAACATGAAAATTAGCATAAGTAAACCAGAGGTAAAGACTATAACCAAAGAAGAAAAAATAACAAAGATTCATCTAAAAGAACACCCCCTGAAACAAGTAAAGAGCTTCATATACTTAGGAAGTATAATATCATCAAATGGCAAATAGGCATCAATAAGCTTTATACATAATGGGTTGCTGAAACATTGCTTACTTTTTTATTAGAGAGTTCAGATTCTTGCAGACAGATCGGTGAGCTTGGTCCATTAAAATCTGGGAATACAAACAAATATTTACTATGTGGAATACATTTAGGAGAACTGAAACAAGCAGCCATAAGAATTTCCAGCCAATTAGGAATATTTCAACACATAAAACAAGGTGATATATGAGGATGGTACTGTTATCTGACCTGTTCAACTTATACAGGGAGTCTGTGAAGAAGTGGTTATGCTGCCTGCTTTGCAATCCACAGGTTGTAGGTTTAATTCTGGGCTTTCATTTGGTTCACAAGAGCAATTTTCTCGAAGACTTCTTAGGGTAATCACTGGAGCTATGGAGTTTGTGTTTTGTGCAACACTTTCAGCAAGCCACTCTGTAGAAAGAGACCGAGCCATATGGGATAAAACTCGGTGGAATGAAGTCGATCCTCTCGACTTTTAAATCCGTTTGTTTCAACTTATACAGCAGTGTGCTAGCTAGCTAGTTAGTCGCGGTTTCAACTTCATGGCAAAGGGTCACCCCATTATGCTCCATTCCTGTGCCAGTGAATATCACACAAAATGTCCCTCACTGCTCGATGTGAAAAGTGGAACAGACAGGAGCCTCGACAAACCAACAGCCCACACAGGTATGCTATGCATAATGCTGCTGCCAGAATGCCAACACAAAAGTCCATTTCAGTCCTTCTATTCTACACAGAGACCAGTTAATGAATGTTTGTTGCTTATTAGTAACTGTTTTGGCCATTCCCTATGTTGCCTGACTATATAACAGCACTGATATGACATGAGAGGTAAATATTCCAAGTTTAGTATTAGATTAAATGTAATAGCATAGCAGATCAAGCCATAAACCTTGGTAGGCAACTGGTCTAGGATGGAAGCTCTGACAGGCAGACAGAGCATTGCTTTGCTGATCTGACAGTTTCTGCAGCTTTTCTTGTTTCAGATGTATTGGTGTTACCTTTCATCTGGAGTAAACTAGGCAGGCTGAGATAGGGATCATGCTGCATTGGCAACACATGGTCTCTAAATTCAGCCCAGGATTCGTGCTATGGAGAGGTATAACTCCATTTTACTCAATCAATGGTGGGAAGAATTCCCCACCAGTTGAGAACCACTGTGCTAGCCAGTATTAGTCTTAATTTCTGGAGACTTCCACTAGTTTTCTAGTACTATAAGGGTACCATACTGTATTACTGTAATATATTGAATCTTAAAATTTATATCTGACTTTGTTGTGTGTTGGCAAGAGAGAAACAGGAGGCAGACAAGAAGAAGATCCACTTACATTAAAGTACTTGAGCATCTCAGACATAGCCTGGGCAAAACGGTTCAAACTTGCCTGAAAGGGAAAAGAAAACAATTACCTGAAAATACTTCACATGCACAATATTCTCATAAACACACATCCCAAAAGGATAACCACGTTAACAGGTAGAATTTATACATCAAAGAAGCAGAATATCACATCAACAGGTAGGAAAATCACATTAAATTGCACAATGCTAATATCATAATGTAGGATATTTAGATCAACAAGTAAGATATTCATATCAATGAGATGGGAGATTCACACTTAAATGTGGGATATTCACATCAATAAGATGGATATTCACATTGTTAAGCAGAATATTCACATCAAAAGTACAATATTCATATCAACAATTAGGATATTCACATCAACAAGCAGAATATTCACACCAACAAGTAAGATATTAACAAAATAATATAGGACACAAATATTAAGATATCCCCATGTGTAATAACATAATGCGATGGAATAAGTAAGATGTTAACAAAATAATATAGGACACAAATATTAAGATACCCCCATGTGTAATAACATAATGTGATGCAATAAGTTTCATATCTTCTCTAGTGTCAAAGAGTAATGTAATCTATATCCCGGCCAAATGAATATTAACAAAATATGCACATTTAAAATGCACTGGAACTGCACAACATATCTGCTTAATAAAATATTCTTCATGTTCTGTATAATACTGTACTTTCTTAACTTGCTCACTTTTATAAGACTCCAAATGAAAGTAAACAATTATATATTATAACTGAAAACAGTGTTTGGTGGACTCTGAAATGTATCAATACAGACTTCAGATTAACTTCACATCTCTATATCCATCTCACATTGTTAATTTTTCACGCACATTCTCTCTCATGTAAAATGTTTGGTGGACTTTGAAAATGTGACAGTTTACCACAAAAATTCTGCAAGTATAAAGACTTCTTCACATCTCTTTATCTCTCTTGCATCATAAATGTTTCATGCACATTCTCTCTCATGTAATCATATATTCTTATGCACTAACATTCTCACTTTCTTCACTTCTCTCAAACACACATTTCATCTGGACGACACTCAGTTCTTCAAGGAAAGATCAGATGAACACATAATCAGATTGCAACTGGTACCATTAGTACTGAGACTCTTCACTGGTTGTTGAAGTTGAGGACGGATCAGGTATGGGAAAGTCCTGAGTAATGTGATGTCTGTTCTCAATTCAACTCAACTCTCACACACATTAATATTCTCTCTTTCTTTATCTCTCACACATTTTCTCTCTCTACATTCTTTTTTTCTCCCCTTTAACTTTTACTGGAGCATACACCTGCAACCAACTCTCCCAAACCACACTATCTTTTGTGATCTCATGCAGCTTCATCCATCTCCTCCCCATATATTCATCTATATCTCTAATTCTCTTTCCCGCAGACTTTAGGGCTTCCTCTATTTAATTTGCCTGTGTGTACTCTATTTCTCACACAAATTAATAATTTTGTTCATCGCCATCTGCCACATAAATTTGTTCATTCACCAGCTTCACAAATATAATCTTTTCTCTCTTCTACACATTTTCTGTTTCTCTTTATCTCACACACAATATCACATTCTTTCTCACCATATTATATATATTCTCTTTCACACAATTCCTTACAAACATTCACAATCTCTCCCACACCTATATATTCACTATTTCTATCTCTTACATACATGCATGCACACACAATACACACACACACACACACATCCATTCTAAATCATTCTATTTCTCACATCTGTCACCAGTTCACACATACTGACGCATGCACATAGACATGCACACAAACAGTCTTATTTTTTTCTAGTCAATTTTCACCCATACTTTCACAATTTCTCACTCAAATTTTCATTCTCTCTAACTCACATTTTCTATTTTCTTTCTTTCTTTCTTTCTTCTGTACATGTTAGATCTAGCTTATGGCACAGAAACACAAAAATAATGAAACAAGATTTCAATGTGTAAATACTGAAACACAATATAAAAAACATTAAGCACACCAATCATGCACAAACAAGAATAACTTCAACATCTGGTGCACACGCAACAAGCCACACCCTTTGTTGTGTTATCACATATTCAACTTGTGGGTTGGTGTACACAGAAACATTGCATCAGTGCTTTGTCTTGTGTTTAAATACAACAATTACAGGCATATAAAGAAGTGGAAATGTTTAGGGAAATGTCAAAATCGCTTCAGATTATGGGGAAAGCTTTAGGCGATGTCTGTACAAAAACATAAGGAAGTGGAAACATTAGGGGAACTGCAGCAAAATTATTTGAGAATGTAGAGAAACATTAGATGATGTCTGTACAACAATCTAAGGAATGGATATGTTTAGGTAACTGCAGCAAATTACTTGAGAATGTAGGGAAACTTTAGACTTTAGATGATGTTTGTACAAAAATCTAAGGAAGTGAGATGTTTAGTGAACTGCAGCTAAATTACTTGAGAATGTAGGGAAACTTTAGATGATGTTTGTACAAAAATCTAAGGAAGTGAGATGTTTAGTGAACTGCAGCTAAATTACTTGAGAATGTAGAGAAACTTTAGATGATGTTTGTACAAAAATCTAAGGAAGTGAGATGTTTAGTGAACTGCAGCAAAATTACTTGAGAATGTATGGAAACTTTAGATGATGTCTGTACAACAATCTAAGGAAGTGGATATGTTTAGATAACTGCTGCAAAATTACTTGAGAATGTAGGGAAACTTTAGATGATGTCTATACAACAATCTAAGGAAGTGAATATGTTTAAGTAAAAACAAGTCGCTTAAAAGTCGACATGGTCGACTTCATTGCACCGGGTTTTATTCCATATGGCTCAGTCTCTTTTCATAGCACGGAAAGCGTCGCACGAAGCACGAACTCCAAAGCTTTTAGCAACGACCCACAGGAGTCTCCGAAACATTTAACTCGTAAACCGAATGATGCGGCCCGGAATCGAAACCACAACCTTCGGAGCACGAGTCAAACGGCTTGACCACTTTACAACAGAGACTCCCGATGTTTAAGTAACTGCAGCAAAATTACTTGAGAATGTAGGGAAACTTTAGACTTTAGATGATGTCTGTACAACAATCTAAGGAAGTGAATATGTTTAGGTAACTGCAGCAAAATTACCTGAGAATGTAGGGAAACATTAGACTTTAGATTATGTCTGTACAACAATCTAAGAAAGTGAATATGTTTAGGTAAGTGCAGCAAAATTACTTGAGAATGTAGGGAAATGTTAGATGATGTCTGTACAAAAATCTAAGGAAGTGGATATGTTTAGGGAACTGCAGCAAAATTACTTGAGAATGTAGGGACACTTTAGATGATGTTTGTACAACAATCTAATAGAATGGAAATGTTTAGGAACTGCAGAAAAGTACTTGAGAATGTAGGGAAACTTTAGATTTTGTCTGTACAATAATCTAAAGAAGTGGATATGTTTAGGGAACTCAGAAAAATTACTTGAGAGTGTGAGACAAATTTCAGCTAGTGTATGTAAGACAAAATAAGAAAATGGAAAAATTTTGTTGTCTCAATAAAATAATTTAAGGAAATGGAAAACTCTGGAAAACCTCAGTAGATTCACTTCATGAAATTGAAAATGTTAGGGAATCTAATAAAAAAAACTTCAGGAAATGGGAGGAAAATGTGGGAAATCCTGGTAAAATCACTTAAGTTATTGCAAACATTCTGGGTAACCTGTGTACAACAACATAAACAATTGGAGAGCTTTGGGGTATTGTTGTAAAATCATCTAGGGTAAGGAGAAATGTTACAATCCTTGTAATATCATCCTTACAAAATAGGTAATCTGCTTAAAAATCACCTCAGAAATAGAAATCCTTTTTTTTTTTTTTGAGTCAATGCAAAATCACTTGAGGAAAATTGAGAACTTTGAGAATAGTGTGCTACGCTTGCTGCATCCTATCTTTTGCTATCTCCTGCAGCATGTTACTCACTCAGTCAAGACTTAAACTACAGCTACCAAACAAGAAGAAAATATATAAAACAGTAGGCTGAGGGGTCAGAATGGCTGCCTCATACATCATGGGATGTGTGTTTAATCCTCCGTAAGGCTAAAGGATTCTGAACACAATCCTAGCCTGCACATTAAATGTGGAATTTCCCAGCACACACAAGCTAAGGTACGGATGGAAGTCCATGAGCATCTCTCTCTCTCTCTCTCTCTCTCTCTCTCTCTCTCTCTCTCTCTCTCTCTCTCTCTCTCTCTCTCTCTCTCTCTCTCTCCCTCCCTCCGCGCGCACGTGTGCGTGTGTCGCGCGCGCGCGTGCATCCAAATATATATATATTATTTACCAACAGTCTACTACAAGATGCACATAAAAAATGCTGGGGACAAAAAGATCAGTGAAATCCTAACTGTCATGCTGAAACTTCTTATGCAAAAATATTTTTTAATGCAGTTCAAGGACGAGAATAATGAACAAAACCTACATAAGGATGCGCCAATACACAGAAACAACATTATATCACAACATCCAAAAGTAACATTTTATGAAAGATTCAGTTTACAAAATACCATGACAAACAACAACAAAAGTAATCTTTGAACATCATAATGAACATAAACAAAACAATCCTGGAATAACAAGCAAGCATGCCATGCTAAGGTTCAATTCTTTATGCACCTGCTGGCCAGAAAACACATGCTCAATGTGTGTAGTTATTACAAGCCTGAAGGTAAGTGGTGAATTAGTCAGCCCAGCTGATGACCTAGTACACATGTGTCATCTGCAGACATCTGTAATGTCCTGTTGTCCATTTTTGTGCTGGTCAATTTCTGTCTCTTCTTACAGGAACCAAGTCTATTCTTTCCAGACGACTGTTCTTTCCAAACAACTACAACGTTTACTATCGTCAATGTATATCAGCTTCCAAGATATGAGATAAGATGCTGTTTATGGGCCAGTCTTCTTCGATGTTCAGGTTCACACATGTTATAGATAATCTTTTATGGGTCATCATCATCATCAAGTGCCTTGGCGTAGGCGTTAATGTTTCTCCACAGATACGGTCTTCAGTGTTCTGGATCAAATGTGTGTTGTATATTCCAGCTCAAAGAATTTATCTAATTATTTTAGTTTATGTGGTGTGATTTCTGCAGTATGTACCTGACGATTTGCAGTGAAATATGCCAAAAAATTAATTGTGCAATCTATTGTTTGTGTCTTCCTTATTCAATGTAAACAAAACCTAGATATCTCAGAGATGTAGTTTTACAGAAAATCAGGAAATGCCTTCGACAGTCAAAATTAATCATCTAAATGTTTTGAAACAGGCAGTTGTCTTTTGTGATCACATTAGAGAAGAGAAAAACTGGAACATGTGAGAACTGCAAAGATTTTGGAAGGAGAGATAGAGGAAGACAGTGAGAAAATATTCTTGACGCCTTTTGTCATGGCATGGACAGGTATCAACACATGAACTGATACATGCTAATGGAGACTAAGATGTGGATAAGCATGATAACCTTGCCCGGCGGCAAAGTATTTGATGATGATGAAGATGGATAGAAAAGGTTTACTACTGGCTGTATTGTCAGACGTTAATTATTGTGCTTTAAAAAAGGCGTAATAGTGTGCCCATAGCACACAGCCTGGGCTAAATTTAGAGACCATGGTCTGTCCATGCAGCATGATCCCTCCCTCAGCCTGTCTAGTTTACTCCAGAGGAAAGGTAACACCAATACTACATCTGGAACAAGACAAGCTGCAGAAGCTGCCGAATCAGCAAAGCTATGCTCTAACTGTCCGCCTGTCGGTTTACTCCACTTAGGTCAAACAACAACCACACCTGCTCCATTTCTATTGTCTAGTGTGTTCACATATCTTTTTCTTTTCCATTACCTTCTATTAAAGTCAATCAATACCTGCTAATTTACTTCTTATGACACTAGCCTACACAACTTCTGTGATGACCTTTAGTGACTTCTCAGTGCAACAAACAAACTGACAAATGTTAATCACATGATTACTGTCCTTGTCACATGATACAGGAAAGGTCACAGAACCCATACCACAAGCATACACAAATGCCATGTGATACTGTTGGCCTCAGGGTAACTAAGTTTAAAGGTGAAACCAGCTACTGTTTCCACCATGACCCTGAGTGTGATCACAGAAACTACACATGGCAATACTTTTTAAAAAACCAAAGCAAAAAGTAATGGATCAATTTACAAGCTTTAGGCTTATTGGGTATATGGTACTGACCCCATACTTGTATAAACCAATCAGCACTCAATGAGTAATGTAATAAATACCAAGCCAGTTGCTTTACTTCCCAGAAAATTTTCCAGTACCCATTTTAGGCTAGGTCGATCAGGGAGTCCAGGTTTATTTTTTAAACATTTTTCCACAACACCATAGACCAAGATTTGTGGGGATGCATCAATGCCTATAGCAGTTGTCAGGGCACATGATGATGATTTATTATGTACATATAATGCCTGACCTATTTTATTTACCCATTTGCAGAGTAACTGCATATCTCAGGCACAGCATGTCTATGTTAAACTGCTAGACTATTACCAATCTGTCCTCCAAATAATAACCCAAGACAAAACAGTTGCTCCACACTAAAACCACACAACATGAGATTTCAAGGAGCACTGGAATGAATTTTAGTACACACAATATGGATTTCAACTAACACGAACAACAATACAGTTAATATTCAAAGTGAATGTACAGTTCCCAAAGTCAACTATAGTATTTACAACTGAAGTACCATTTCCAAAGTTAACTACATCTACATTAACTCAACAGGGGTAAAAAGAAATTACTCCCCATAACCGCTTCATAAATTCAGTCCGTCTACTTGGTAGAGAACCGGGGTGTATATTTATATAACCGCAACCCTGATTTCAAAGACTGACAATCCTTAAAGCATATGAAGTCAAAATACACTCCCAATGTTAAGCACAACTACAAATGAAATTAAGATGCAGGTCCCATGGTCAAAGCCAACTACGTTAACTCAAAGTATCTTCAGCAAAATAATTATATTTCCCACAACCACTTCCTATTTCCTGTTGCAAAGCTTGCTGGGAGAAAAATCTTTTTAAATAACCACACCCCTGCTTTGCACCTTGACTATTCATGTATGTGTGTGTTACTGTCTGTGTGTGTGTGTGTTACTGTTTGTGTATGTGTGTGTTGAATAATCCTATGTTACATACTGATGTGGGGATTATGAAGTGTTTTCCCTTCATATACAGCACATTACAACACATCAAGGTGAGGCAGCCAACTCCCTTGCTCACAGAACTGTGTTCACAGAAATTACCCAGACCATTCTAAATATGACCCAGTACCCAGTTTACAAGACTGGGTCCGCCACAAAGAGGGGTCAACCTCAGGTTACTGTTTTTTTTTAAAGGGGGAGAGGAGAGGGGGGTTAAAGGAGCGAGAATCTACAAAATCGCACCATGTTTTATTTCATTTGACTCATTCTCTTTCCACAGAGTGACATGTCAAAAACATCACACAGAGACACAGAGTATGAATGCTGTATCTCCAGAGATGACCCATGGTAATCTCAGAGAAAACTTCAATTGTAAACTGAATGACGAACCTCCAACCTTTGGAGTGCAAGGCAGGCGGCTTAATCATTTCAAAATGGAGACCCCAGTGGGTCAGAGGTCACTGTGTTTGTAAGTAAGCACACTAAATAATCACACTACAGTACATGTGTATATAATCATGATGCTTTGTGCTTTGGTGTTAATAACAAAGACAAGACACATGGACATCTTATGGACTGCTTAACAGGCAACATACACATCCACCTTTGTAAATGTATTCAACTGGGTCAAAATTAACCCTTTGAACCCAAGATCCTGAAATATCAGTTTGTGTTTTACAAATCTTCTCCCTGAGTGGCCAGTATATCAGTTTTGCAGACCTATCTGTGATTAAGTGACAAAATATATGAATCACTTGAGTGAGGAAATGTGTGAATCACCTAAGTGAGAAAATGTATGGATCATCTAAGTGAGGAAATGTGTGAATCACCTGAGTGAGGAAATGTGTGAATCACCTAAGTGAGAAAATGTATGAATCACCTAAGTGAGAAAATGTGTGAATCACCTAAGTGAGAAAATGTGTGAATCACCTAAGTGAGAAAATGTATGAATCACCTAAGTGAGAAAATGTTTACTTCACCTAAGTGAGAAAATGTGTGAACCACCTAAGTGAGAAAATGTATGAATCACCTCAGGAAATGTGTCATCAACTAAGTAAGGAAATGTGTCAATCACCTAAGTAAGGAAATGTATGAATCAAAAGTGAGAAAATGTGTGGATCACCTAAGTAAGGAAATATGTGATTAAGAAGCCCAGGGATTTGGAGCTTAATGGGCAGGGCATCAGGGGTTCAAAGGGTTAAATAAAGAATTCAAAGGAGGAAAAACAAAACACAAATATTCAAAGCAAATCTATAGACAATGTTGTTTTAACAAGATGCTTATAACAACTAATTCATAGGAAAAGATGACAAGCAGTAAGAGCCCCCCTGGCTCTGCATACTCACTGAGACTTTAGTATTGTCCTGTAGTGATATTCATTAAAGTCAAAATGAAAACGTGGACACAAAAAGTAGGTGTGGAACAAATATTGTACACAATCAAATGAACAAGTATTATAATGTAAATTTCCATTCACTAAGTATTGAAATTGTGGAAGATTCCATGAAACATAACAATTAACATGATGGTACGGCACTATATCATCCTTCTGTTCAGAGGGGAGGCCCCATTAAGGCGATATATTATCCTTCAGCACTGAATCAGTTAAGTGTGTCACAATGTAAACAAATACAAGTAAATATCCTGAGAACATGCATCGTTACTATGGACAACATACACATGTGAATGATGGAACATTTCAAAATCACTCAAGTACAAAATTTTTGAACTTAAAGTTACAGAAAAGTTCTAGGAATAGCTGGATCAATATGAAGAACAATACTGCCATTCTACAAGATCTTTACATCAAAGAAAACTGGCTCATAAATTACATCAAGTCTTAGAAACTGAAATAGTTTGGCCACACGAAGCATCTCAGTGACATAGAAAGAACAGTCATGTAAGGCATTGATCCTGGAAGAACAGGCAAAGGCTGGCCAAAATGAAGGTGGGTATAGGACTCTAAAGTCACCCTGGGCATACAAATGCATGAGGCAGGGAACCGGCGAAAGATGGAAAGTCATTTTGGTGGCTCGTGATAACCGTGATGTTCTGTAAAGGACCTATTGCTTGATGATGATGATGAAGATGACAATGATGATGATGATGATGATGATAATGACATTGATGGTGATGATGACTATGATGTTGATGACAATGATGATGAAAATGATGATGATGACGATGATGATGAAAATGATGATGATGATTAAGATGACGATGACAACGACGATGATGATGGAAGTTACATTTAAGCTTAGGACATGTTTTGCACTTCAAATATAGCTAAAGAATTGATCACAAAGCCAACAATGTTTTCAGAGTTTTTGTTAGTGCAGAAAAAAATAAATAAATTTAGAAACATTGCAAGGTGGAAAAAAAAAAAAAGAAACAGAAATTGTCAAACGATAACTTAGTGCTTAAAGGCTATCAACATTAATGTAGCTATGGTAACAGAGTGGTTTTTCCACAACTGTGCTAACTGTGCTACTGACAAACTAAAGATATGAAACACACAAAAACATGACTGCAACCATCCAGATTTGTTAAGCTATACACATAAGCGTGGGTTCTAACAATTTTAGTGAACCTTCACTAAATCTTCAAATGAAAAGATGCCCCAAATCAGCTTTAATTTAATTGTTGTTTTCTCTTTAATTTGGTATTGACAAGCTTAGGTAGATTTTATGAAAAGTAATTATGTAGCACAAAGTAAGACAGTAATGTAATCGCAAACTACTTTATTACATAAGGACTTATTTTTATTTGGTCCGGAAACAGTTTCCTGATATGGAGATGGGATGTGATAGTGACATCACATTTTGTAGACTGAAGGCAAAGAGGAACAGGCAGCCAATCTTTCCCTCACTTTGCAGACTGAAAGCAAAGAGGAACAGGCGGCCAATCTTTCCTTCATTTTGGCAATTGATGAGCCCAAGTGGTGAACCCACTTGACTGACTGACCCACCCGTAGACTGCTCATGACATTATTGGTGCAGGTTGCTACCAACTTTGCTAGCGTGCTCACCAAATAAGGATAAATTAAGTAATATTAACGTAATATAATTATTGGCATTCATAAAGCATGGATGATTAGAAAATAGAAATCACATGGATTAGTTTTAAAAATAAGAATTAGAAAATAGAGATTACGCTAGATTAGTAAGGAAGATTTAGAAAATAACATTTACGCTAGATTAGTAAGGAAGAATTAGAAAATAGAGACTACACTAGATTAGTAAGGAAGATATAGAAAATAGAGATTACACTAGATTATTAGTAAGAAAGAAATCTTTAGGTATACAAGAACAGGCAAAAGGAAGATATAGAAAATAGAGATTAAACTAGATTATTAGTAAGAAAGAAAAATGTAGGCATACAAGAGTTTCAAAATCCTCCTTGTATGGATTCACTTCCCCTTAATTAAAGTAAACACAAGAGGATTGAATTAATTGCATTTATTTGAATTTTTGAATTCATTTCATCCATCATCCATCTGGTTCGGTAGCTTTCTGCAAAAGCTGCATTTCAGAAAATGAAAAGTATATTATGCAGTAAGTCACTATCATTGAATGTAAGAATGAGAGTGCTGAAGTGCTATATAGAACCTGTTTTGCTATTTGGCAGTGAATCTTGAAATGTAAATGAACAAATTAGGAAGAACTTTGAATTAACAGAGATGTGGTTCCTGAGACGAATGTTGCGAATTTCTTGGACTGCCAAAGTAACTAACAATGAATTTCTGAAAGAGGCTAATGAAACTAGAACATTACATACAACAATAGGAAAGAGACAGCTTTCTTTGGTCATGTGATGAAAAGAGAGGCATTGGAGAACACCATGACGACTGGAAAGATCAAGGGGAAGAGAGGCATAGGCAGACCAAGAGAAATGATGCTGTATGGATTGAGATGGTGGCTTGAAGGAATAGCATCAACTGAGTTGATCCAGAAAACCAAAGGCTGAGATCTGTGGAGAGTCATGAACACCTATGCCAGCTGGCATGGCACTTGACAATGATGAACTTTCTGCAGAATGACAAGCCCGCTGCCATAAACATCGCTCAAAGCATGAACTCCAAAGCTTCGGTGATAATCCCCAGGGGTCTCTGGAAAAATTTCACTTGTGGTCAGAATGACGAAGTCAAAGAATGAACCCACCACCTTCAGAACACAAGGCAGATAGCATGACTGCTTCACCACCAAGACTTCCTCAAATACAAAACATTAACTCTTAAAGGCCAGGAAACTAATATTTGGAGCTAATACTTCCATGTGTCTACCCTTGAATAACTTCTACCGAACATTTTGTTTCATTTTCAGTGTTATAAATTTGTAATATCCCTTTCATGGCCACTTATAATGTCAATATAGTTTTGAAAAGCATAGAAATAGTTAACCTTTAATCTTTAACAGTGAATTGAGATTGAAAGAAAACTCCGGCACCAAACATGTCATGACCTTTAAGAGTTAAAAAAGCAAATGACCAAACAATTCAACCATCACTTACAGATACAAGGTTGTCATCACTGAAGTAGTTGGCAAGATCCCTCACACCTAATACAAATGCACTGAAAGTGTTTGGGAGAACAAATTAATACAGTTATAATTCAACTAAGTTCAAATTGCAAACAAAGCCAAATAGTAAAATAATTAATTTATAATTAGCTTCTTTTGGCAAAATATTTTCCCCTAATATTCTTTAAATTAAAATTCAGAGACCAAAAATACAAGACTCACTCAATTAATACAAAATTAATTACTACTGTTTTGTTCAATGTAAAAGTTCAATGTAAAACAAAATTACAAGATTAACTGGCAACTAACAAAGTTAAGAGATGACTAGGTAACTAAACCAGATTTGCATATAATAAATTTAGTTAATTTTTATTTAAAGAATTTTCAAATGATACATTAAAAAAAAATTAGTCTTAATATTTTTTCATTCCAAAATATTTCTTATATAGACTAATTAACCACTAATTATTTAATTATGTCCCCAGCAAAATAAATTGTGAGACTGGTTATTCTAGTTCTGTGTCAATCAAGGTGCCCTAGTGTAATAGACTTTTCCAGATTTGTAATAATCTAGATGCCATGTGTGATTGGTTATTCTAGATGCCTACAAATCAACATGTCAAATGTGATTGGCTTTCTAGAAGTGTACCAATCAATACATCATGTATGATTGGCTATTCTATATGTGTACCAATCAAGGTGTCCCAAGATGATTGGCTATTCATGATGTGTACCAGTCATGTGCCATGTGAATTGATGTGTACCAATCAACATGTTATGTGTGATTGGCTATTCTAAATGTGTACAAAAACAATGTGCGATTTGCTATTCTAGATGTGTTCCAATCAAGATGACATGTGTGGTTGGCTGTTCTAGATGTGTACCAATCAACACAATGTGTGTAATTGCCTATTCCTGGTGTATACCTATCAAAACTGCAATGTATGATTGGCTATTCAAGATGTGTTCTATCTCTCAGTTTGCCTCTGCCTCTTCCA
Source organism: Cepaea nemoralis (assembly GCA_014155875.1). Lineage (NCBI taxonomy): Eukaryota > Metazoa > Mollusca > Gastropoda > Stylommatophora > Helicidae > Cepaea > Cepaea nemoralis. The sequence continues at coordinate 172,590 of JACEFZ010027492.1, forward strand.
CCATTAATCTCTCCAGCTGTCACGATGTTCTCCAATGTGCTCTTCTCATTATATGACCAAAGTACAGTTTGTCTCTTTCTTATTGTTGTATATTATGTTCTAGTTCCATTAGCCTCTTCCAGGCAATCATTGTTAGTTACTCTAACCATCAAAGGTATTCGCAACATTGTTCTCAGAAACCACATCTCCGCAGCCTTCAAGTTCTTCCTGATTTGTTCTTTCACATTCCAAGATGAACTGTCATACAGCAGAAATGGATGTAACATTTTAGTCCTCTTTTTCTGACATTCAATGGAAGTGATTTGTTACCTAAGAACTTTTACATTTTCTTCTTCTTTCTTCTTTAACTCTATTATATCCCATTGAGGTATAGAATGGACCCTCCACCAACTATAGCTATCCCATACAGTTCCACCCATGTTCTCCCCATTTTATTAATTTCTGTTTCTACTTCTTTTCTCTGTGTTTTTTGTGTGTCTTCCTCTATTTCTTTTGCCTTTTAACATTTCAGACAATTGATCTTTATACTATTCTCAGGTTTTCTCAATGTATGCCCTATCCAGTATCTGTTCATTATCTCTTGGTTCACTGGTATTTGTCTAGTTCTCTCGATGAACTCAACATTGGTGATTCTGTCATACCATTTTATTCCTTCTATGTTGTGCCTGCCGGTCTCTCTGGTCGAGGGGTTACACTACTTTCTCCGTAATCTTGTTTATCACGCAGTCTCGTAGCAGACGAGAACAGGGAGCGGTTTGTCCCCTGCTGGTGACTTGCGGGATAACTGAGCCGGCCGCTCAGAAAGTAATGGCAAACTACTGAGGGTAATCTTGCCAAGAAATCAACAGACAGCTGAAAGATGCTGCTGTTGACAGTGATGTCCTGTAAAAGGATATGCGAATTAAACCAAATAAAAAAAATGTTGTCCCTACACCAATTTCTGAATGTTTGTAGTTTATCTATAATCATTTCAATTGTTCTCCATTTGTACATTTAGTTTTGAGGCTCATGAAACTAGAATAACCACCGAGGCATCTCCTTGCTTTCAATTGCAGGGAAGATACTCGCCAGAATTTGTCTCAAACGCCTCACGGACCATCTCGATCAAGGTCTTCTTCCTGAGAGCCAGTGTGGCTTCAGAAAAGAACGTGGAACTGTTGACATGATTTTCGCTATGTCAGGAACAGAACTGCGAAATGTTCTCCACTTTCATTGACCTTACCAAGGCTTTTGATACAGTCAGCAGAGAAGGACTGTGGAAGATTATGGCAAAATATGGCTGTCCACGAAAGTTTGTCCAAATAGTGCGGCTATTTCATGATGGCATGCAGGCAAGAGTACAGGAAAATGGTCAACTGTCTGAGCCCTTTCCTGTCACCAATGGAGTGAAACAAGGATGTGTCCTGGCACCAACATTGTTCAGCCTCATGTTTTCAGCTATGTTGACGAATGCCTTCGAGAACAACAACATTGGAATAGACATCAACTACCGCATGGATGGAAAGTTATTCAATCTCAGAAGGCTGAAAGCCAAAACCAAAATTGGCAGCGACACTGTCAGAGAGCTCCTGTTTGCTGATGATTGCGCTCTATACGCCAACTCAGAGGCGAACATGCAACATAATGTTTCAGCTTTCTCACATGCCTGTGCCAACTTTGGGCTCAATATCAATTTGGAGAAAACTGTAGTTATGTACCAGCCAGCTCCAGGGAATAATTCCACACTTTTAAAGCTGCCTTTGGGGATGCAAGAATCTCCAAGGCCAGTGCAGCCTTTGGCAGAATGACGAAGTCAAAGAATGAACCCACCACCTTCAGAACACAAGGCAGATAGCATGACTGCTTCACCACCAAGACTTCCTCAAATACAAAACAATAACTCTTAAAGGCCAGGAAACTAATATTTGGAGCTAATACTTCCATGTGTCTACCCTTGAATAACTTTCTTACCGAACATTTTGTTTCATTTTCAGTGTTATAAATTTGTAATATCCCTTTCATGGCCACTTATAATGTCAATATAGCTTTGAAAAGCATAGAAATAGTTAACCTTTAATCTTTAACAGAGAATTGAGATTGAAAGAAAAATCCGGCACCAAACATGTCATGACCTTTAAGAGTTAAAAAAGCAAATGAACAAACAATTCAACCATCACTTACAGATACAAGGTTGTCGTCACTGAAGTAGTTGGCAAGATCCCTCACACCTAATACAAATGCACTGAAAGTGTTTGGGAGAACAAATTAATACAGTTATAATTCAACTAAGTTCAAATTGCAAACAAAGCCAAATAGTAAAATAATTCATTTATAATTAACTTCTTTTGGCAAAATATTTCCCTAATATTCTTTAAATTAAAATTCAGAGACCAAAAATCCAAGACTCACTCAATTAATACAAAATTAATTACTACTGTTTTGTTCAATGTAAAAGTTCAATGTAAAACAAAATTACAAGATTAACTGGCAACTAACAAAGTTACGAGATGACTAGATAACTAAACTAGATTTGCATATAATAAATGTAGTTATTTTTTATTTAAAGAATTCTCAAATAATACATTAAAAAAAAATTTATGTCTTAATATTTTTTTTTTTAATTTCAAAATATTTCTTATACAGACTAATTAACCGTTAATTATTTAATTCTGTACCAGCAAAATAATTTGTGAGACTGGTTATTCTAGATCTGTATCAATCAAGGTGCCTAGTGTAATAGTCTTTTCTAGATTTGTAATAATCTAGATGCCATGTGTCATTGGTTATTCTAGATGTCTACAAATCAACATGTCAAGTGTGACTGGCTTTATAGAAATGTACCAATCAATACATCATGTATGAGTGGCTATTCTATATGTGTACCAATCAAGGTACCCCAATTTGATTGGCTATTCTAAATGTGTACCAATCAAGGTGTCCCAAGATGATTGGCTATTCTAAATGTGTACCAGTCATGTGCCATGTGAATAGCTATTCTTGATGTGCACCAATCAACATGTTATGTGTGATTAGCTATTCTAAATGTGTACAAAAACAATGTGCGATTGGCTATTCTAGATGTGTTCCAATCAAGATAACATGTGTGGTTGGCTGTTCTGTGTGTAATTGCCTACTCCTGGTGTATACCTATCAAAACTGCAATGTATGATTGGCTATTAAAGATGTGTTGTATCTCTCAGTTTGCCTCTGCCTCTTCCACCATTAATCTCTCCAGCTGTCACGATGTTTTCCAATGTTCTCTTCTCATTATATGACCAAAGTACAGTTTGTCTATTTCTTATAGTTGCATATTATGTTCTTGTTCCGTTAGCCTCTTCCAGGCAATCATTGTTAGTTACTCTAACCATCAAAGGTATTGGCAACATTGTTCTCAGAAACCACACCTCCACAGCCATCAAGTTCTTCCTGATTTGTTCTTTCACATTCCAAGATTAACTGCCATACAGCAGACATGGATGTAACATTTTAGTCCTCTTTTTCTGACATTCAATGGAAGTGATTTGTTACCTAAGAACTTTTACATTTTCTTCTTCTTTCTTCTGTAACTCTATTATATCCCATTGAGGTATAGAATGGACCCTCCACCAACTCACTCCAATCTGTCCTATTATATCTATCCCATACAATTCCACCCATGGTCTCCCCATTTTATTAACTTCTGTTTCTACTTCTTTTCTCCGTGTGTTTTTTGTGTCTTCCTCTATTTCTTTTGCCTTTTAAAATTCCAGACAATGATCTTTATACTATTCTCAGGTTTTCTCAATGTATGCCCTATCCAGTATCTGTTCATTATCTCTTGGTTCACTGGTATTTGTCTAGTTCTCTCCATGAACTCAACATTGGCGATTCTGTCATACCATTTTATTCCTTCTATGTTGTGCCTACACCAATTTCTGAATGTTTGTAGTTTATCTATAATCATTTCAATTGTTCTCCATTTGTACATTTAGTATAGCATGCTAAATAAATCTGACAGTGCATTTGTTTTATAAAGTATGTATATTTAGACCCTATGAAAGTAATGCATCTGTGATGTCCTTGCTATCATTATTTCCCTCCACGGGACAGCTAATATTATCTTCTTGGACTGAGAGATTTAATATCAAAAACAAATGTATAAAAATATCATAAACAAGTGTTTGATTGAGAGATTTAATTTCATAAACAAGCGTATGAAAATATCATAAACACATGTTTGATTCAGAGCTTTAATCTCATAAACAAGTGTATGAAAATATCATAAACACATGTTTGATTGAGAGATTTAATTTCATAAACAAGAGTATGAAAATATCATAAACCAAGAGAGTTAATATTATCAACATGTATATGAAAATATCATAAACAAGTATATGAAAATTTCATACACAAGTATATGAAAATATCATACACGAGTATATGAAAATATCATACACGAGTATATGAAAATATCATACACAAGTATATGAAAATATCATACACGAGTATATGAAAATATCATACACAAGTACATAAAATGTAAACAAACATATGAAAATATAAACAACTATATAAAAAAATTTACAAGTATATGAAAATATCATAAACAAGTGTATGACTGAGAGAATTAATATCATAATCCAGTAGATCACATTTCAAGTTAAAAGAAATAGAGTCTAGCAAAGAGACACAAAAAGCACACAAGATCCATTTCAAGGTACAAGATCAACAACATAATCAAACAAGAAGACAGACTAGACAACACGCAGACAGCTCTCAAAGAAGTGGCCACAACTAAGTCAAATGATCACAGACTCGGCTGACAAGAGAGAAATGTGCATGCTAACAAAGCAGAGAATGAAAACTTCTTACCCGCTGGTACTGCTAAACATCTTGCCTGCATCAATCATAGCCGTGCATTGTTTCACTAGCTGCAAGCATAACACGTAAGTACAGCTGAACAACGTTCTTTAATTCACTGGTTGCTGTGCTTTGTTAAGTGTACAGTCACCACTAACCATTCCCATTTAAATCCATTCAGACTAGACACCCATTGCTATATCCATAGTGCTTAGTTTCCCATTTCATATCCATATCCTTTGTTCTTAGTTCCCCATTCATCTCTACATCCATTATCCTTAGTTTCTCCCTTCTTTTCTATATCTATTGTTCTTAGTTTCTCCCTTCTTTTCTATATCTATTGTTCTTAGTTTCTCCCTTCTTTTCTATATCTATTGTTCTTAGTTTCTCCCTTCTTTTCTATATCTATTGTTCTTAGTTTCTCCATTCTTCTCTAGATCTATTGTTCTTAGTTTATCCCTTCTTTTCTATATTTATTGTTCTTATTTTCCTCACTCAACTCTACATCCACTGTTCTTAGTTTCCCCATTCATTTCTATATACATTGTTTAAAGTTTCCCCATTCATCTCCATATACATTTTTTAAAGTTTCTCCGTTCATCTCTCTTGCCCATTTAAACTAGGAGTTCTTCCCATTCATCTCCATATTAATTCAAACTAGTCTTATTTGCCTGGTCTCCCTGGCCTAGGGGTTAACGTCTTTCTCCTGTAATCCCGTATATTCTCGTGAGTAACGTAACCTATGCAAGAATCGGTAGCGGTTCTCACTGCATTGGTAACTTACGGGGTATGTGAGCCAGTCGCTCAGAAAGCAATGGCAAACTACTGAGCGTAATCTTGCCTAGTACATCAACAGCAGCTGAAAAATGCTGATGTTCAATGTTCTGTAAGGGATACGCACACACAAAAAAGTCTTATTTTCTCCATTAATCTCCATACCCATATAAATTATCCTTATTAGTCTCCCCATTCATTTTCATACCTATACAAAATATATTCTTAGGCCATATACCTATTACTACCTCTAGTGCACTAGGCTGATTTTTGCATGCATATTAGCTTTCCCTATTACCAGTGTCCCTTGCTACCTCGGCATCAACACACAGGAAGCTTAAGAACAAGCGTTCTTATCCATTAAGCCAATCTTACCTCCAGTGTTTGTTTTATTCTCTGTCCACAATATTCTCAACATTCTTCTAACAAATCACAACTTCATTAACTCCAAATTCTCCACCTTTCACTACTAATTTCCAGCATAGACAACCGTACAGAAAAACATGCCACACACACACGCTCTCCTGTATATAAAAGAAAAATAATTAACTGAGAACAGAAAAGTTAGTTTTGGAAACTGACAGTGTTAGAAAAGACAATTACAGAATGATTTACAAAATAGGATATGAAGGCATCAGTACTTGATTATTTTCAAACGCAATCAGTACAAGTTCAGGATATAATTTTCCACAAAGCAATCAGTACAAGTTCAGGATATAATTTCCCACACAGCAATCAGTAAACGGACTTACCCTATCTAATCGTACTTCTAGGGCTTCAATGTCAGTTTCTGCATCTTCAAGCGATGCCCTAAACAGAGACAAATTACACACAAATTAGTTAGTTGACTGATCATCCTCATTGCACATCGAATCATTCAATCCATAAGTGCTTGGATCCCCTCCTCATTAAATCCTGCAGCATGTAGTGACTCATTACACCAGTTCTGTGTTGGGTTATTAATCTTCTTTGGCTTCCCGCATAGTGTTCTTGTTTGGCCAAACCTCTGTTTACTTGCTGTTCTTGCTTTTCACTTGTTTCATACACAAAATAGTCGTTTGTTAAAGTTTGCAGAAGCGATAATGATCCATCTGCACAAGCCTATTTTGTGCAAACAGAAAGACATGATAGTCAATTTAAAATTACCATGGTAAAGAACTGATATTACTGTGCGAACATGTGTATATTTCAGCTTGAACGATGAATCTAATTATTTTACTCTAAGTTGTGTGACATCTACAGTAAGTACCTGATGAGTTGCGGCAAAATGTGCCAGGTAATAAATTGTGCTATATATGGTTTGTGTCTTCGTTATTCAAAGTCTGAACATGGTTGTAGATTCACAGTTATCACTTGGTTCTCGCAAAAGTCTTACTTCTCGTAGTGCATTCAGTATATAAGCCTGGTCCATGGCTCGTCCACCCTCCACAGTAGCCTTACCCGCAAGCCTGTCAGCCTGCTCATTTTCTTGTACACCTGCATGCCCTGGCATGAAAATGAAACAAATCTTTGCCAGCCATGACCACTCCAGAGACAATAACCAATGTCTTTGGACCCCACCCCATCTCTATCTTCCTGAGATATACTCATACCCAAACATGCACATAACATGCACAAATTACAAATACAGAAGAAAAATAACCATTGAAAATATTTTCAGAAATGTAGAAGATATAAATGGAATAAGCATTGGAGGACGAAACATCAATAACATTAGATATGCAGATGATACAGTATTGATTCCAGACAATGAGCAGGATCTGCAACAATTAGTAGATGCGGTTGTTGCACACAGTGAACAACTGGAGTTAGAATTAAATTGTAAAAAGACACAGATTATGGTCGTCACTAGGAAGAATGAAATACCCCAATGTAATATACAAGTAAATGGGAATATTCTTTAACAAGTGAATCGGTACAATTATCTTGGAACAGTCATAACATCTGATGGGAGATGCCTTGAAGAGATTAGAACAAAAATCGCCATGGCGAAAGTAGCCTTTAGCAAGATGAAAAACATTCTGACCAATAAAAAGATGTCAATTGAAACGAGAAAAAGAGTGTTGAGAGGATACATAGAGCCTGTTCTTTTGTATGGATGTGAAACTTGGACAATGAGCAGTCAAGCTGAAAAACATCTGATGGCTGCAGAAATGTGGTTTCTGAGGAAAATGCAAAGAATACCATGGACAGACACAAAAACCAATGATGAAGTACTACAGGAGACAAATGAAAATCGTAAATTGATTAAAGAAATTAGACGTAGACAGTTAACATTTTTTGGACATGTTATGAGAAGAAATGGATTAGAGAACTTAGTGACAACTGGCAAGATCGAAGGGAACAGACCAAGAGGAAGACCGAGAGGAAAATACCTGGATGGCTTGGCCACATGGCATGGACGAGACAGGAACACTGAGCTGATCCACTGACTCTGGTGATCGAGTGAAATGGCGAGTCATGACCACCCACGCTTTCCGGCATGGCACATGATATATATATATATATATATATATATATATATATATATATATATATATATATATATATATATATATATATATATATATATATATCTTGCTTGTGATCGAGAAGTTTTCCGGAAGGTTGTTATGGGAGCGAGGTTCTGCAAAGGACATGCTACTGAATGAATGAATATATATACTCACACACACACATAACTATCTGGGTCAGAAAGAAAGAGCTAAAATAACTGTCTGGGTTAGAAAGAAAGAATCAAAATAACAGTTTGAGTATGAAGGAAATCTCTAAAATAATCATCTGATGTATGGGGTATTAAAATAATTACTATCAAGGTTTAAAGGCAAGTTACAATAATAACTCACTGGGCAAATCATCTTCTTTTGCTGCTGCCTTTCATCCTTCAATGAAGATAGACCCTCAAGCAACTCTTCGTTGTTGAATTGTTCATAACTGACTGAATTTTGCAGTTAAAAGTTTTACGGGATGAAGTGGCCAGTCTTATGCCAACCCTCTTTAATTGCTGCTTACATCATGTGTGGAAGGTTACAGTGTTACTATCCTTTCCCTCCCTTTAGGGCCCTGATAACACACGGGTGATATGTGTGGAAGGTGACATGTGTGGAAGGTTACAGTGTTACTATCCTTTCCCTCTCTTCAGGGCTCTGATAACACACAGGTGACATGTGTGGAAGGTTACAGTGTTACTATTATTTCCCTCTTCAGGGCCCTGATAACACACAGGTGACATGTGTGGAAGGTGATATGTGTGGAAGGTGACATGTGTGGAAGGTGACATGTGTGGAAGGTGACATGTGTGGAAGGTTACAGTGTTACTATCCTTTCCCTCCCTTCAGGGCTCTGATAACACACAGGTGACATGTGTGGAAGGTTACAGTGTTACTATCCTTTCCCTCCCTTCAGGGCCCTGATAACACACAGGTGACGTGTGGAAGGTTACAGTGTTACTATCCTTTCCCTCCCTTCAGGGCCCTGATAACACACAGGTGACGTGTGGAAGGTGACATGTGTGGAAGGTGACATGTGTGGAAGGTTACAGTGTTACTATCCTTTCCCTCTCTTCAGGGCTCTGATAACACACAGGTGACATGTGTGGAAGGTGACATGTGTGGAAGGTGACATGTGTGGACGGTGACATGTGTGGAAGGTGACATGTGTGGAAGGTGACATGTGTGGAAGGTTACAGTGTTACTATCCTTTCCCTCCCTTCAGGGCTCTGATAACACACATGTGACATGTGTGGAAAGTTACAGTGTTACTATCATTTCCCTCTCTTCAGGACCCTGATAACACACAGGTGACATGTGTGGAATGTGACATGTGTGGAAGGTGACATGTGTGGAAGGTGACATGTGTGGAAGGTGACATGTGTGGAAGGTTACAGTGTTACTATCCTTTCCCTCTCTACAGGGCCCTGATAACACACAGGTGACTTGTGTGGAAGGTTACAGTGTTACTATCATTTCCCTCTTCAGGGCCCTGATAACACACAGGTGACATGTGTGGAAGGTGACGTGTGGAAGGTTACAGTGTTACTATCCTGTCCCTGCCTTCAGGGCCCTGATAACACATGGGTGTCATGTGTGGAAGGTTACAGTGTTACTATCCTTTCCCTCCCTTCAGGGCTCTGATAACACACAGGTGACATGTGTGGAAGGTTACAGTGTGCCTATCCTTTCCTTCCCTTCAGGGACCTGATAACACACAGGTGACATGTGTGGAAGGTGACGTGTGGAAGGTGACATGTGTGGAAGGTGACATGTGTGGAAGGTTACAGTGTTACTATCCTTTCCCTCCCTTCAAGGGCTCTGATAACACACAGGTGACATGTGTGGAAGGTGACATGTGTGGAAGGTGACATGTGTGGAAGGTGACATGTGTGGACGGTGACATGTGTGGAAGGTTACAGTGTTACTATCCTTTCCCTCCCTTCAAGGGCTCTGATAACACACAGGTGACATGTGTGGAAGGTTACAGTGTTACTATCCTTTCCCTCCCTTCAAGGGCTCTGATAACACACAGGTGACATGTGTGGAAGGTTACAGTGTTACTATCCTTTCCCTCCCTTCAAGGGCTCTGATAACACACAGGTGACATGTGTGGAAGGTTACAGTGTTACTATCCTTTCCCTCCCTTCAGGGCTCTGATAACACACAGGTGACATGTGTGGAAGGTTACAGTGTGCCTATCCTTTCCTTCCCTTCAGGGACCTGATAACACACAGGTGACATGTGTGGAAGGTGACATGTGTGGAAGGTGACATGTGTGGAAGGTGACATGTGTGGACGGTGACATGTGTGGAAGGTTACAGTGTTACTATCCTTTCCCTCCCTTCAAGGGCTCTGATAACACACAGGTGACAAGTGTGGAAGGTTACAGTGTTACTATCCTTTCCCTCCCTTCAGGGCCCTGATAACACACAGGTGACATGTGTGGAAGGTGACATGTGTGGAAGGTGACATGTGTGGAAGGTTACAGTGTTACTATCCTTTCCCTCCCTTCAGGGCTCTGATAACACACAGGTGACATGTGTGGAAGGTTAGTGTGACTATCCTTTCCCTGCCTTCAGGGCCCTGATAACACACAGGTGACATGTGTGGAAGGTGACATGTGTGGAAGGTTAGTGTCACTATCCTTTCCCTGCCTTCAGGGCCCTGATAACACACAGGTGACATGTGTGGAAGATTACAGTGTTACTATCCTTTCCCTCCTCTCAGGGCCCTGATAACACACAGGTGTTCGGATAGACGGAAGAAATAAAATTACTGTCTGAGGCAGGAGAAATGAATGAGAATAACTGTATCTAGCAGGGGCTTACATAACAATTTATCTATCATCATCGGCTTCAACTGCTTTGCTGACTGGCATGAGTGATTATGCTTCTCCCCAAATTGTGATCTCTGATGGCATTCATATGTTGACTTCCTTCCTGCCATGAAACAAGACTGTCATGAATTTTATCTCAGTGTATTCCTCTACCTCTCTTTCCACAAATCTTTCCGGTTATCATGCTCAAGTTTTTGTCTTCTCCAAATGTGGCTAAAAATGATGACTGCCTCTTTCTGATAAGTTGTCTTTGTGACTTAGCCTCCCTCAAAATATCCAGATTACTCATTTTTAGCATTCTTCTATAATTCTTATTAAAACCACATCTGCAAAGCAGCGAGCAAAACAAGAAGAACATCTCTAACGCCTCCAGGGATCTTATACAATATAAATTTGTCGCAATTCTTGCCCAGCTTGAGAAGATGTCAGAAGTCATGTATGTATCCATTGCTCTGGAAGTCTCATGCTCTTTGGGATTCTCCCATCGACTTTATGTTTCCTTGTGGGGGGCATCTCAGGTTGAATCTTGTAGTCACAGTAGGCGTTGGCTCATGAAATATATGTTCTTACATGTATCTGTTCATTATCACCATTTCTACCTCAATGTTCGTATGCATTCGTACACATAGTTCACAGATGATAATATGACACTGATCAACTATCGCCACTGAAACAACAAAGCCATAAGCTCAAAGAGACGAAATTCTATATGAAATGAAATGCTTTCTTTCTTCTGTGAGTCATCATAACAACATACCTGAACTTCGGGGAATCTTTAAGACATTCTTTAAAGTCAACAGAGTGCTTCATTTTCCTGTCTATGCGTAGACACATAAGTTTATTTACAATTATTCTGAAGATGGAGATCTACAGCTGCTGTTAACCATCATTCAAAAGCCGAAACGTTGAACGCGACTACTTCTAATTGTCGGTATCCACCTACATTCGTGTTTACACAGAAGCTTCCGGGAAGTGACGGAAATGGGGCTAACAAAGGGATTTGACTGTTGAAGAGCTCTCTGTCGATATATTCTCTTTCTGAACTCTTTTTGTCCTCCAGTAATTGTTACATTAACCCGTTTGGCTTTCGTTTGTGCAACTGTTTCTCTCCTATATAAGAGTTACTGTCCAAGAGCTCTGTCTGAACTCCTTTTGTCCTCCAGTAATTGTTACATTAACCCGTTCTGGCTTTAGTTTGTGCAACTGTTTCTCTCCCATATAAGAGTTACTGTCCAAGAGCTCTGTCTGAACTCCTTTTGTCCTCCAGTAATTGTTACATTAACCCGTTCTGGCTTTCGTTTGTGCAACTGTTTCTCTCCTATATAAGAATTACTGTCCAAGAGCTCTGTCTGAACTCTTTTTGGCCTCCAGTAATTGTTACATTAACCCGTTCTGGTTTTAGTTAGTGCAACTGTTTCTCTCCTATATAAGAGTTACTGTCCAAGAGCTCTGTCTGAACTCTTTTTGTCCTCCAGTAATTGTTACATTAACCCTTTCTGGCTTTAGTTTGTGCAACTGTTTCTCTCCCATATAAGAAGAGTTACTGTCCAAGAGCTCTGTCTGAACTCCTTTTATCCTCCAGTAATTGTTACATTAACCCGTTCTGGCTTTAGTTTGTGCAACTGTTTCTCTCCTCTATCAATCAGAGTTGCTGTCCGAGAGCTCTCAGTCTGAACTTTTTTTGTCCTCCGGTAATTGTTACATTCACCCGTTCTGGCTTTAGTCTTCTTGTTCTTCTTTCGTTCGCTTGAAATATGTCTTCTATATCTGCAATGTTGTCTCTTGTATGAATTTAATTGTCTTTTTTTTTTTTTAGTTCACACAGCGGTCCATAGAGTTTATCTTCCACTGTCGTCTCTCTAGGCCAGAAGGTTTGCCTAGATATGTTGTAGTTTGGGCAGTCTTGGAGTATGTGTTCTGCTGTCTGTGACGCCAATCCACATGTGCACATGGCTGTTTCACCAATCTTGAATTGTGTATACATATGGCTGCGTAATCTATTGTGTCCTTTTCTGAGGCGCAGAATAATGACTTGTTCTAGTCTGTCCATAATGTGGTAGTCATCTTGAGCCGGTTTTGGTGGCTTTCTGACTGATCTGATCATTCTTTTCTTTTGGTGGTATGTAACAGGCACATCAGGCTGTTCTTCTTTGGCTCCTTCCTTAGCCAATTGATCAGCTCTGTCGTTTCCGGGTACTCCACAGTGGGATGGTATCCACTGTATGGTGACCTTATGCTGACTGCTAAGTTCAGAAAGTAGTGTCCTTAGTACTGGCAATTTCCCAGACAGGAGCGCCTCGAGTACTGATTTTGCATCTATCAATAGCACCACAGGTTGTGTACCATTAATGTTATTTAGTAATTTCTCTGTTGCTATCGTGATTGCCTCAATTTCAGCATCATAGTCATCGCAGTACTTTCCTGTCGGTACTCTGACTGTGTCCCTAGTATTATTTGGGTATTCTATGTACACTCCCGCTCCTCCATTTCGAACAGCATTTTGTGCTGACCAATCTGTGTAGACTCGGATCCAGGGGTCATGTGGGTATATTTCATCGAGAAAGCTGAGAGTGGCTGTTCTGCGCTGCACATTGTTCTGTTATTCCTTGTCAAATATTCCTCTCACTTTTGTCAGGATTTGTAATAATAGTCTATGTTCATCTTTCCACGGAGTTCGCTCTGGAATAGTTGTTAGGGGGATACCAACTGTGGGCAGATCGGTGGTTTCTCTGCAGAGTCGTTTGGTCTGGTGGATAAAACTACTTCTTTTCAACCGCCCCATAGCTAGGTTTTCAAATCTGTTCTTCATCTTGTATTAGCGTTTTCGTATCTCTGCGCTCTCTCAGTGCTTGTGTCCTCCCCATCTTCTCCATGTCCACTATAGGGGTTGATCTCATCCCTCCTGTGGTGATTCTAAGTGCTTGATTTTGCGCCTTGTCCAGCTCTTGTAGTGTGGTTTTTGATGCTGAACACCACGCAGTTGACCCGTATTCCAGGTGTGGTCGTATGCTCTGTTAATAAACTTTGCTAAGTATTTTCCCACTGTCTCCACATGTGGTTCCACTTAACTTTCTCAGGATGGCTATTTTCCTTCTGGCTTTTGCTACTGCTTTGTTGATGTGCTTTCTCCATGTCAGCCTGCCATCAAATGTTACTCCAAGGTATGTTGGTTCTTTATCTTCTCTTAGGGGTGTTCCATGTATCTGGATGATCCCTGCCTTTTGTTTTGGAGAGAGGGTAAATAGGGATGGTGCTGCACTTGTCAGTGTTTATGCTGACACACCATCTATTTGCCCATGCAACAAATGCATCTACAGCTCTTTGTAGCAATCTGATGGCCACTGATGCATCTTCATTTGTGCTCCATAGAACCAGGTCATCGGCGTACATTGCCACTTTAATTCCATGTGGTAGATTAGCAAAAAGATCATTGATGAAGATTAGAAAAAGTGTGGGGGACAAGACTCCGCCCTGGGGAACACCGTGACGCAGTAGTACTTTCTTGCTCTTGAGTCCGTCTATCTGTACCCGGGCTCTTCTGTTGTGCAAGTATGCTTTCAGCCATTTGTACATTCTTCCATTGACTTTGCAGGTTCTCAGTTTCTTCATCAGACCTTCTTTCCAGACCTTATCAAAGGCTTTCTTCAGATCTATCCATGCCGCAAGCACCAGCTTCTTCTCTTGGAATGCATCATCAATTTCTTGAGAGAGGTAGGTTGTCTGATATTCCGTAGAGTAGCACTGCCTAAAGCCAGCCTGCTGTGGCACAAGGATGTTTTTTACTTTCAATGTACCACTGCAGTCTGTGATTGACGACGCATTCCATTGTTTTGCAGAGACAGCTGGTGAGGTTAATTGGTCTGTAGCTAGAGGCAATGGAACTATCTTTCCCTGATTTTAGGAGGGGTATCATGATTACTTCTATCCAGGCTTGTGGAACACTGTCTAAGGTCCAGCTGTTATTCAAGATCTGCAACAGCTTTGCTTTGGCCTCTGTCCCTAGGTTCCTGATCGTTTCATTGGACATACCATCAGCTCCTGGTGACTTTCTCATTTTCAGTTTTGATATGGCAAGCTCCAGTTCTCTGATTGTGATGGGTGCCTCCAGAACCTCATGTGCTATTTCCTTCTGTCTCGTATGTTGCCGTTTCTCTCGAATCTCTTGTTGTTTCTCTTGACTGTTTTTGATATTGTTATCTTGTGCGAATTAGTCCGCAAAATGGTCAGCTGCTTGCTTTCTTGTTAAAATGTTTCCATCTTTATGTAGTGCAATTTTTGAGTTTCTCCCTGTGCCCTCATCGTTAAGTTGTTTTATTAGCTTCCACAATTTCCTGGTGTCTCTTTCAAAGTTCAGTGACTCCGTTTTCTCCTGCCAGCTTTTCCGTCTAGCCTGCAGCTTGGCCCTTTGAAATTTGGCTTTTGCGCGCTGGAATTTATTGTGGTGCTCTTGGCTGGATGTGGCCTCTGCTTGCTTTCTACACACTTCCACGTCATTATGCAACTGTTCCAGTTCACTACTCCAGTAGGGTCTGGCTGTAGTTAGTGCAGCTGTTTCTCTACTATATAAGAGTAACTGTGCAAGAGCTATATTATATCAGAACTCTGTTTGTCCTCCAATAATTGTTACATTAATCCGTTCTGGCTTTAGTTAGTGCAACTGTTTCTCTATCCTATATAAGAGTTACTGTCCAAGAGCTCTACGTGAACTCTGTTTTGTCCTCCAGTAGTTGCTATATTGCCGGTCTCTGTGGTCTAGAGGTTACACCACTTTCTCCGTAATCTCGTATACTCTCGTAAGTAACGTGACGTTGCGCGAGAATTGGAAGCGGTTCTCTCCTCGTGGGTAACATACGGGGTATGTGAGCCGGCTGCTCAGAAAGCAATGGCAAACTACTGAGCGTAATCTTGTCAAGAAATCAACAATCAGCTGAAAGATGCTGATGTTGACAGCGATGTCGTGTAAAGGATATGCAAAGCATTTTTTTAAAGTTGCTAATCCGTTCTGGCTTTAGTTATTACTGCATGTTTTTCTATAAGAGTTACCTCCCACTTCGTATTACATTTGTAGTCTTAATGGGTTTCATTTACGCCGTCTCCGTCACACACAAACACTCACACACACACGCACGCACACACGCACACGCGCACGCACACAGGCATACACTACACACGCGCATACACTACACACACATTAAAGTACTAAAGCCGACAAGGTCGACTTCATTGCATAGGGTTTTACCACAAACAGTTTTGTGGAGAGCCTCGCTCAAAAAGCATGAATCCAGTAGCTCCAGCGATGACCCACCGGAGAAGTATATACCTGGATGGCTTGGCCACTTGTTATGGTCGAGACAAGAACACATGGCTGATCCACGACTTTTGTGATCCTGTGTGAGATGGCGAAACATGATCGTTAACGCTTGGTCTGCAACATTTAGTAGATGCGATTGTTGCACACAGTGAACAACCGGAGTTAGAATTAAATTGTTAGAAGACACATGTTTTGGTAGTCACTAGGAAGAAGGAAATACCACAATATAATATACAAGTAAATGGCAATATTTTTAAGCACATGAATCGGCACAATTATCTCGGAACAGTCATAACATCTGATGGGAGATGCATTGAAGAGATTAGGACAAGAATCTTCATGGTGAGTGTAGCCTTTTGCAAGATGACAGACATACTAACCAATAAAAAGATGACATTTGCAACGATAAAACGAGTGTGGAGGTGCTACATAGAACATGTACTTTTGTTACTTAGTTACTTAGTCGACAGATCATCCTCATTGTACATCGAACCCTTCAGTCCATAAGTGCTCGGATCCCCTCCTCAGCAAATCCCGCAGCGTGTAGCGGCTACCGACACCAGTTCTGTGTTGGTTTATCAATCTTCTTTGGCTTCCTGCGTAGTGTTCTTGTTTGGCCACACTTCTTTTAATTTGCTGTTCTCGCAGTCTGGCCATGGTTGTAGATTCACAGTCATCACTTGGTTCTCGCAAAAGTCTTACTTCTCGTAGAGCATTCAGAATGTCAGCCTGGTCCATGGCGCGTCCGCCCTCCACAGTAGCTACACCTGCGAGCTTGTCAGCCCGCTCATGTCCTTGTACTCCCGCATGCCCTTGCACGAAGATGAAATTAATCTTTACCAGCCAAGACCGCTCCAGAGTCAGCAACCACTCTCTTCGGATCCATCTCATCTCTATCCTCTTGAGCATGCTCATTGGGTCACTAAATAAACATGCCCCAGTGAATATCTGTGTCTCGAGCCATGTTATTGCTTTACTTACTGCCATGACTTCCATAGTCAGGCTACTTGTGGTCTCAACAAAAGCACCATATTCCTCCTTCACAATACTCCCTCCGGCCTGAGCCGTAAAGGCCCATCCATGAGCTTCTCACATGTCGGACGACCGACCCTTCTGTGTAGATGACAGCATCACCGTCTAACGAATTCGCGAAAATCAACGCTTGTACTTCCGCCTCCACAGCAGCCGGATTTTCTTGTCTGCATATTCTAGTTGGATGCAAACAGAAAAGGACGTACAGAAATCTGTTGGCACTTGTACCCACTCCTCACCAGGTTCTAAGTGCTCAAGTGAACACACCTGTTGAAGAATGTCTTCGGCTTGACCCATCCACGACCTTCCTCTTTTTAATCTGCTGTCCTCCACCTTCCTAATTTCACTATGCAATGGATGTTGTGTATTTGCGTTAACTCTGAGGTAGGCACGTGCTCTGCAAATTTGTATTCTGTCTTCAATGGTTGGAAAATCAAGCAGGTAGCGCATCGCCTCGCATGCTGTATCTCTTGTACATCCAAAAATAATGCGCATAGCTTCGTTCTGTATCCTTTCCATCCTTTTTATCTGCTTACGGCTGAGAGTCAGGATCGCCATCGCATACTCAAAAACAGACATGACCAGCCCCTCGTATAAAAGACAAGGTGGCGCTGCTCACAGTTTGCTGCCGCCATCACCCGCATCGCAGCCAAACTCCGCTTTTGTACGGTTTAGAAGCGTGTACAATGAGCAAACAAGCTGAAAAACATCTGATGGCTGTGGAAATGTGGTTTCTGGGGAAAATGCAAAGAATACCATGGACAGACAGAAAAAAAACAATGACCAAGTCCTACAAGAAACAAATGATTACCGTAAACCAATTAGAGACATTAGACGTATTCAGTCACAGTTTTTGATCACACTATGAGAAGAAATAAATTGGAGAACTTGGTGATAACTGGCAATATTGAGAGGAGAAAAACAAGGGAAAGGCTGAGAATTAAATACCTGGATGGCTTGACCGCGTGGTATTGTCGAGATAAGAACACAGAGGTGATCCACGACTCTGGTGATCGTATGAGATGGCGAATCATGACCGCCCTCGCTTATCGGCATGGCACATGATGATGAGAGATATTCTATATAAGATAACGGAATCCTTCTACTTCTAGTTTTCTACCCATGGGTCATTTGTTTACTTAACAATGTTTCCATGGCAGCGGATTTGCGGCTTTTCGATTTCAACTGGCGTTGGCTGCTGTAACAGGCACAGCTCGAACGCTGCACCTCCTATTCCGCCTTATATCACAAGACTTGGTGTTCGATCTTACTACCCAATAGATCAGGATGCTGTGGGATGATATTCAAAACCGATGGTCCTGGCACATATGCCCAGAACTATGCAAGGGATGGAACCCAGCAACTCCACGCCTGGTGCAGACACTTTAACCTGTCAGTAACGCCTGCCGCGTGTGAGATTAAGTTCTCGATGATTTGAATAATTTAGTTATGTGTGCTTTAATGCTTCATTACACCCCCGAGTGTTTTGTACCAAAACACAATCGATTAACATATAATATATATTTGGTTTTTGCACATAGTACTTCAGTGTTGAAGATTCGCTCCATGGCGACACTGTCAATTCCATCTATCTACTCGTATTACCTATCGAAATAAGGACTATGGTTTGTTAACCACATTTGTTTGTCAAGGATGATGGGAAATAGATGTTTTCAGCCTTAAGCCACATGTTTCGCTGAACTACGCTGTGTTTGCCTCTCTCTTCTCCTACGCTTTCACCTCCTCCTCTTCTTTTTTATCCTCCTGCCCCTGACCCCTCCCCCTCTCCTTCGCTGTCAGGTAAGTTGCCTTGCCATTTAGAAATCGACACCTATTTTTAGTTCTTCTTTGTTTTTATTCGTCTTGGAATGTTATTGTTAATTCAGTATGCCAGTGTATTTTTCCTAGCTCGCTGGGCATAGTGCAATCCTGTAGAACATGTTTAGCCGTTTGTTTTCTTAGTCCATAAATGCATACTGATTAAACGGACAGGCGAATCTTATGTTTGTGTTCGTTCAGTCAGTTATGTCCTATTCAGGATTATGATCGGTCTCTGCTGGTCAAGAGTGGGATAATCGTCGTTGGGTACCTTTCTGAAGTGGGCAAACACTGATTTTTGAGATGCATAAGTAGGTGCGACTCAGTCCCTGAGAAAATGAGAAACCAAGGACAAAGAAGAAGACGAAAAAGAAGAAGACTGTATTGATTTTTATCTTTTTCAAAATATGCGGCGTTGCAATTTTCTTGTTCTCTCTCTCTCTCTCTCTCTCTCTCTCTCTCTCTCTCTCTCTCTCTCTCTCTCTCTCTCTCTCTCTCTCTCTCTCTCTCTCTCTCTCTCTCTCTCTCTCTCTGTGTGTGTGTGTGTACTGCAATTTTTTTTTTGAAAAAAATCTCCAGGTACATCAAACAGCGCCCGTAACACAACAGTATGGCTGGTTGTCTGAAACTAACACTCAATGTCTGGAAATAACGGTTGCCTGGAACTAACACAGATTGTTTGGTTGCCTAGAACTATCAACGATTGCCTGGTTGCTTGGAACTAACAATGATTGCCTGGAACTAACACAGATTGTTTGGTTGCCTGGAACTAACACAGATTGTTTGGTTGCCTGGAACTAACACAGATTGTTTGGTTGCCTGGAACTAACACAGATTGTTTGGTTGCCTGGAACTATCAACGATTGCCTGGTTGCTTGGAACTAACAATGATTGCCTGGAACTAACACAGATTGTTTGGTTGCCTAGAACTATCAACGATTGCCTGGTTGCTTGGAACTAACAATGATTGCCTGGAATTAACACAGATTGTTTGGTTGCCTGGAACTAACACAAATTGTTTGGTTGTCTGGAACTAACACAGATTGTTTGGTTGCCTGGAACTAACACAGATTGTTTGGTTGCCTGGAACTATCAACGATTGCCTGGTTGCTTGGAACTAACAATGATTGCCTGGAACTATCACAGATTACCTGGTTGCCTGGAACTAAGAAAGATTGCCTGGTTCTAACAACGATTGCATGGTTGCCTGGAACTAACAACGATTGCCTGGTTGCCTGGAACTTACAATGGTTGCCTGGAAATGGCTATTGAAATTAGATCAGTATACACAACTATAAGAGAGAGAGAGAGAGAGAGAGAGAGAGAGAGAGAGAGAGAGAGAGAGAGAGAGAGTATTCTTTGGTCCCATAATGAGAAGAGTGGCATTGGAGAGCATCGTGGCCACGCGAGCTCTCCGTGATTAAGACACCCCCCCCCCCTCGCCCGTTAAATTAAATAGTGAGAATACAGAAGAAAGAGATGCCACAATGTAGCATGTGGGTAAATGGGACTATTATTAAACAAGTGAATCATTACAACTGTCTCGGAACAGTCGTAACATCTGATGGGAGGTGCTTTGAAAAGATTAGAGCAAGAATCGATATGGTAAAGGTAGCTGCTATTTGCAAGATGGAAATCATACTGACAAATAAAAATGTATCAACTGCAATGAGAAAAGGAGTGTTGAAGCGCTACATAGAACCTATACTGTTGTTGTATTGACGTGAAACCTGGACAATAGGCCTACACATCTGGCAGCAGTGAAGATGTGATTTCTGGGGAAAATGCAAAGAATACAATTGACAGACAGAAAAATCAATGAGTAAGTCCTACAAGAAACAAATGTAAACCGTAAATTGATTAGAAAATTTAGTCAGTCAACGTTATCTGAAGAAATAAACTAGAAAACTTAGTAACAACTGGTAAGACTGAGGAAAAAAACAAAACAAGCGGAAGGCAGAGAGATTAACATGCATATGGCTTGTCCACATGGCTTATTCAAGGCAAGAACATAGAGCGGATCCACGACTCTGGTTAGTATGAGATGGCGAAACATGATCGCCCACTCTTATCGGCACGTCACTCGATGATGATCATGGGAGAAATGAAAACAAGGAAGTAAGTGGCAGGGTTGGTTGTAAACGGAAAACGAACTATTGCGAGCAGACGACCTTAACACAACAACAACGGAGAAATGACAGGCCAAGTTACAGCAGACAGTTGTTGTGTGAGCTGTACTGTTGTAGTACTGTAACTTTACTATGATAACATGCCGACGTTTCACTATATCGAACCATAGCTGGGATGTAACACTGTCTTAACATATGTCTGACCGTGAGCTGTAAGTACTCAGTGAAGTGAAGTGAAGTGAAGTGTGACATGAATGAATTATTCTGAACGTGATGAAGTAAATAACTTAAAAATTAAAACAGTTATTTTTTATTTAGAATGTTGAAAATACAATGGTTAATGTACTTTAGTACTTTTTGGGGGTTTATATTATGTTATATTATTACATATTCACATTTTCATTTATGTGTAGCTACCAACCATGATCGTTAAATCTGAAAATAAATTTAATAATATTAATTAATATTATTAATTAATAATTAAGACTCTTACAATTAAATAATAACAAATAATAAAAATAATATTATTAATATTAATAATAACATACTTACAAAGAGTGACAATAACAACAGTTAGTTGCATAATACTAATAATAGTAACACTCTTACAAAGAGTAACAATAACAGTTCGTTGCATGTACTATACAGAACTTTGCAGTCAACCCCAACATTTATTGGCCGTTTGTTATTTACTGGGCAATTTACCTTCAGTAGTTTGCCATTATGTCTGAATGGCCAACGTCTCATACCAAATAAATCAATTCAAGGCGGTCAGTTTAAGCTCACCCACAGCTGATTTTGAAGCCTCGACTCAGTAGGTTGGAGAATTGAGAAACAACATCACTATCCTGTAGTCAACCAACACCGACAGAGCAATATAAATTCCACTTTCACAGATTAAGTGCCATGATATAATTAACCCTTTACAGGGCAGAACGGCCATTTGCGGCCGATGCCTTTAACGAGCGAATCGGCTGATTCCGTCCAATACTATTATGCATTGTAAAAACGCAATTTCTCGGCCTTACGATACTTCCGACGGCTACTTTCGCTTTCGCCGACAGCTTGACAATGTGGCCGCCATTTGTAAACGCCGACTATGAATTTGAACGGACTTTTACTGACTTTTTTTGATAGTTTTCGGGGTTTTTACGCTTAGTTTTTCAAAACGGATTTTGGCGATTCTTCAAGTGATAGCCGAGATTTCGCTAGGTTCAATTTAAGTGACATTAAAGGGCACGAAGTTGACTATTAATCAAAGCTAGATATCAGTGTAAAGCGTTACTTTGCGTTAGCAGTCTGAGTCGGACTTTAAAGAAAATGATTATGATTCTGAAAATGTGTTTGTAAATTGCCGTATAGATGACGGAAAATCACAAACAACATGCTGTATTTCGTAACTATTTGTGTTCATATATGGATTACCGACAACAATCATGTGAGTAACATATTCTGCATGCTTTTCCCTTCATTGTGTTGTTTATTTAATTAAAATTTGTTAAAACCTTATTTATGATGCTTTTACTAACGCAACCCGAAATTTTACCGAACCTGACAAATTCTTGCCCGTTCAGGGCTAAAAAACGGACAAGCATCTGCCCTGTAAAGGGTTAAAAGCCTTTAGCGACTTCCCACATCTGTCATGGGCTTATATATCATTGAGAATTTGTCACTGTGTTATAATATGCGTCAGCTACCATATTAACAACTGTTATAACTGACACACGCCTACTTCCCTTTTTCCATCATTCATATTTGTTTGGTCTGAACCTACTTTTCATTTGGCCCAGAAGCTTCTTCTTCTTCTTCTTCTTCTTCTTCTTCTTCTTCTTCTTCTTCTTCTTCTTCTTCTTCTTCTTCTTCTTCTTCTTCTTCTTCTTCTTCTTCTTTCGTTCGCCTGAAATATGTCTATAACTGCAATGTTGTCTCTTGTATGAATCTAACAGTCTTTTTTAGTTCACTCAGCGGTCCATAGAGTTTATCTTCCACTGTTGTCTCTCTTGGCCAGAAGGTTCGCTTGGATATGTTGTAGTTTGGGCAGTCTTGGAGTATGTGCTCTGCTGTCTGCGACACCAAACCACATGTGCACATGGCTGAGTCACCAATCTTGAATTTTGTATACATGTGGTTGCGTAATCTATTGTGTCCTGTTCTGAAGTGCAGAAGAATGACCTGTTCTGGTCTGTCCATAACGTGGTAGTCGTCTTGAGGTGGCCTTCTGGCTGATTTGATCATTCTTTTCTTTTGGTTGTATGTAATGGGCACATCAGGTTGTTCTTCTTTTGCTCCTTCCTTAGCCAATCGATCAGCTCTATTGTTTCCGGGTGCTCCACAGTGGGATGGCATCCACTGTATGGCGACCTTATGCTGACTGCTAAGTTCAGAAAGTAGTATCCTTAGAACTGGCAATTTCCCAGACAGGAGCGCCTCTATTACTGATTTTGCATCTGTCAATATCACCACAGGATGTGTACCATAGCTGGTATTTTGTAATTTCTCTTTTGCCATCTTGATTGCCTCAATTTCAGCATCATAGTTATGGCAGTACTTTCCTGTTGGAACTCTGGCCGTGTCCCTAGTATTATTTGGGTATTCTATGTGCACTCCCGCTTCTCCATTTTGAACAGCATTTTGTGCTGACCCATCTGTGTAGACTCGGACCCAAAGATCCTGTGGGTATTCGTCATCATGGAAACTGAGAGTGGCTGTTCTGTGCTGTACACTGTTCTGTTCTTCCTTGTAAAATATTCCTCTCACTTTCTGGATTTGTAGTCTATGTTCATCTTTCCATAGGGTTCGCTCTGGAAAAGTTGTCAGGGGGATACCAACTGTGGGAAGATCGGTGGTTTCTCTGCAGAGTCGTTTGGCCTGGTGGATAAAACTGCTTCTTTTCAACCGCCCCATAGCTAAGTTTTCAAATCGGTTCTTCATAGGGTGGCCTGGCAAGCTGAGGAACTTTTCTGCTTGTATTAGTGGTTTTGTATCTCTGCGTTCTCTGAGTGCTTGTGTCCTCCCCATTTTCTCTATTGCTACTATAGGGGTTGATCTCATCCCTCCTGTGATGACCCAAAGAGCTTGATTTTGCACCTTGTCCAGCTCTTGTAGTGTGGTTTTTGATGCTGAACACCACGCAGTTGACCCGTATTCCAGGTGTGGTCGTTTGCTCTGTTAATAAACTTTGCTAAGTATTTTCCCACTGGCTTCTCATGTGGTTCCACTTAGCTTTCTTAGGATGGCTATTTTCCTTCTGGCTTTTGCTACTGCTTTTTTGATGTGTTTTCTCCATGTCAGCCTGTCGTCGAATGTTACACCAAGGTATGTTGGTTCTTTATCTTCTCTTAGGGGTGTTCCATTTATCTGGATGATCCCTGCCTTTTGTTTCGGAGAGAGGGTAAATAGAGTGGTGCTGCACTTGTCAGTGTTTATGCTGACACACCATCTATTTGCCCATGCAACAAATGTATCTATAGCTCTCTGTAGCAATATGGTGGCCACTGATGCATGTTCATTTGTGCTCCACAAAGCAAGGTCATCAGTGTACATTGCCGCTTTAATTCCATCTGGTAGATTAGCAACAAGATCATTGATGAAGATTAGAAAAAGTATGGAGGACAAGACACCACCCTGGGGAACACTCTGACAATAGTACTTTCTTGCTCTTGAGACCGTCTATCTGTACTCGGGCTCTTCTGTTGTGCAAGTATACTTTCACCCATTTGTACATTCTGCCATTGACAGTTTCTCAGTGTCCTCATCAGACCTTTTTTCCAGACTTTGTCAAAGGCTTTCTTCAGATCTATCCATGCTGCAAGTATCAGCTTCCTCTCTTAGAATGCATCCTCAACTTCTTGAGAGAGGTAGGTTGTTTGATCTTCCGTAGAGTAGCACTGCCTAAAGCCAGCTAGCTGTGGCACAAGAATGTTTTCACTTTCAATGTACCACTGTAGTCTGTGATTGATGACGCATTCCATTGTTTTGCAGAGACAGCTGGTGAGGCTAATTGGTCTGTAGCTGGAGGCAATGGAACTGTCTTTTCCAGATGTTAGGAGGGGTATCATGATTGCTTCTCTCAAAGGCTTGTGGAACACTGCCTAAGGTCCATGTGTTATTGAAGATCTGTAACAGCTTTTCTTTGGCCTCTGTTCCTAGGTTCCTGATCATTTCATTGGAGATACCATCAGCTCTTGGTGACTTTGTCATTTTCAATTTTGATATGGCTAGCTCCAGTTCACTGATTGTGATAGGTGCCTTCATAACCTCATGTACTATTTCCTTCTGTCCTGTATGTTGCCATGTCTCTCGAATCTCTTATTGTTTCTCTGGACTAATTTTGATATTGTTATCTTGTGCGAATTAGTCCGCAAAATGGTCAGCTGCTTGCTTTTCTGTTAAGATGTTTCCATCTTTATGTAGTGCAATGTTTGAGCATCTCCCCTTGCCCTCATCGTTAAGCTGTTTTAATAGCTTCCACAACTTCCTTGTGTCTCTTTCAAAGTTCAGTGACTCTGTTTTCTCCTGCCAGCTTTTCCGTCTAGCCTGCAGCTGGGCCCTTTGAAATTTGGCTTTTGCATGCTGGTATTTATTGTTTGTGGTGCTCTTGGCTGGGGTTGGCCTCTGCTTGCCTTCTACACACTTCTACATCATTAAGCAACTGTTCCAGTTCACTACTCCAGTAGTGACATGCTAAAATAATCTGGACTGTCTTCTTCTGATGCCAGTAACCAGTTCTCCAAAGGGAGCATAGGCCTTTATCCAACTCATGTCAAGCTCCTCTATCTTTGCTGTCTCCTGCAGCCCATTTCATGTCCTCCCTATATTATATTTATCTCTGTCTCTAATTCTCTTCTCCATATGTTTCTAGATTTCCCTCTATTTCTTTTGACCTGTGGATACCAATTAAGGTCTCTAAAAGCACTGGCAAGTATGAGGTCTGATTCTTGATGAAGGGAAACTCACAACAGCACATCCAAGAGGTGGAGGACAGGCAACACACTGCAAATGCAGATCTGGGGTTTGAGTAACCACTGGTGTAAGTGGACAATTCTGTTTCCGAGCAGAACAGGACACTCACTAGTCCTAAAAGTTTTGAAATACTGTCAAAGTTATGGGGGTAATATACCACCAGGTGGATGTGGAGGACAAGAAGAAACCACTGTATCTTCTCAAGTCTTTAGGATTCAAGACAGATCAGAGTCACAGAACAATGTTAAAGGCTGTTTTGGATATTTTCATCCATTATGGACTACTACAAGCCACAGTTTATACCAGATCATCATCAAGCTACTAATGGCAAAACTAAAATGAAAAGTTTAAAATAACAACGTGGAATATCAACAATAAGAATTAGTTAAAGAAAAAGATAACACCAAAATGTGAATTACAATGGTAGTAAAAATATTAACTTAATAAAGGCAACATATAGAGACATAAGGTGCAGAGTTTTACATGAAGGAAAACTAACGGAGGCATTTGAAATAAGAATGGGAGTGAGTCAGGGATGCCTCTTGTCGCCTCTGCTATTCTTACTGATTATAGTTGGATTATGAAGACAACAACAGGCTCTGCCAGAAATAGAAATCAGTGAACACCTCTGACAAAGCATCTCAATAATCTGGACATTGCTGATGACATTTCCCTCCTGTCTCACACACTAGGTCAGATGCAGGAATAAACTAAAAACATTGGATGAGAGGTCACAGAAGTTAGGTTTTGCAAATTCATAGGGTAAAGACAAAAATGGTAAGAGTGAATCAAGCAAGTGATAGCCTGATCTCTATTGGGGGAACCTCATTTCAGGCCACCTACATAAATAGCAGTGTAGACAGAGAGAGGGGAACAGATGGAGATAACAGAATAAGAATACGGAAAACTAAAGGGGCATTTATAGCGCTAGGCAATTTGTGGAAGTCAAGGGAAATTAAACTTAACACCATATGTTGCTGTTAGGATCAGAAACATGGAGAACAACGAAAATGATTACAGATGAACTGCAAATAGGTCAGCTTGGCCAAATGGATAAGAATGCATGTTCTTAAACATTCAGTGTGCTGATGCCAAAGTAAAGGGTTCAAAGCCTACACTGGACAGTTAAACTAAAATGTTGACCTATCGTCCTTGACTCTGAAGTCAGAGTGGGTTCACCTGGTGGCGAGGGACACTGTTAATAGGTAAAGCTAATCCACACACAAAATTTAGTCCAGCACTACTAGAAGTATTTTGTTAGGACTACGTGTGAGTTTAAAGCGAACGAGCACACAGAGAAAAAAAACTGCAAACATTCACTAATTGGTGTCTTTGCAGAATAGAGTAAGTAAATCTTTATTTTCAAAGGGTTAAGAATTGGGCACGAAGGCCTGTCTGACATTCTGCCCTTCTTCTCTAATTCCTTTCATTCAACATCTCTTATGAAGCAATTCTTTGACAACAAAAGAACAATAAGCATTAAAACACAGAGGGGACAGAATGGTGTGGATCTCAGTCAGAGAGCTCGACAAAAACCGGTTAGCTTATATGTGAGAAAAGGACATTAGCACTGGTTAGGGCATGCATTTAGAAAACCTGAGGATAGTATAACTAGAGAGGCCTTTGTCTGGACTCACAGGGCAAAAGAAATAAGAGGAAGACTGAAAAACACATGAAGAACCATTAAGTTATTTGCATATCCTTTACAGGACATCACAGTCAATTCCATCATTTTTGTGCTGTTTGAGATATCTTGGCAAGGTTACGTTCATTAGTTTGTCATTGCTTTCAGAACGACCAGCACCTAAACCATTTTGTAATGTGGACTGCTGTCAAATCGCCCGCAGCTGCATTTTGAACGTGGATGCAGGATTACATACTGCATTCGTAACCTCTTTGTTATGGAGCCAGCAAGAAGAACAGTAGAAACAGAAATGAATGGTATAAGGAGGTTGAGGACGGAGATGCATGGGATGGCTAATGTTAGGAGGACTTGGAATGCGCTACTTGAGGACCTATGTCCCAATGCAGGATACAGATTAAAAGAAGAAGAAGAAGAAAGAAATAGAGTAAAAGTGCTTAACCAAGTAAATAAACTCCAATATTTGGGACATTCATAACATACTAAAAAGTCACTGTTATTGAATGTCAAAATGAGACTACCAAAATGTTATATCAAACCTGTTCTGCTGTATAACAATGAATCTTGAAATGTGAGTGAGCAAATTAGGAAGAAATTGCTCAAATATAGTGAGGCGTTAGCAGTCAGGCAGTTCCTGCCAGTTTTGTGCAAACAGAAAGAGTTTGTTGTAAATTTGAAATTACAGTGGGGACAACAGATGTTCCACATTCGAACAATACCTGTGACTGTGAGTTTTAATTGTTTCAGCTGAAGTATTATTCATTTCATATGATATATAACTCTGCAGTATATACCTGACGAGATGCAGCTAAATATGCCTGATAAGGAATTGTACAACATAGTCAAAACAATTTTTTCCTGTAGTGAATTTGAATAACGAAGACACAAACAATAGATTGCATGATTTATTACCTGGCATATTTTTACTGTGTCTCGTCAGGCAGGCATACAAAAAGACATGGTAGTCAATAAAAAATTACCGTGGTAGACAATTAAAATTACTGTTTGAACATGTGTGTAGTATATTTCAGCTTGAATGATTCATCTATAATAAATGAATAATACTTAATAATATTTCAGCTGAAGTATTATTCACTTCATATGATATATAATTCTGCAATTTGCACCTGAAGAGATGCAGAATAATATGCCAGGCAATAAATTGTGCAATATTTTGTTTGTGGCTTCTGTGTTTAAAGAGACTATTAGTTTGTGCAGCGTAACTGAATGTTTGTAACGTAGGCGACACCACAGCATGCGACAATTCCATCGATATTTGAGGAAAGTTGACAGTTTATAAGAGACAGTGCTTGCCTTTTGGCATCTTGTTTCTATCTCTCTGTTATAAGCTGTTACTTTATAAATATTTTATATTTTAAATTCATTATGTATTACCATTCTGAATACATTTGCATATCTGATGCATTGCAGGGGGAGTATTGTATTTCCAATCATCATGTTTTTCACGCCTCTCTTCTCATTACATAACCAAAGAGTGATGTTTATCGCACATTTGTATGTATTGTTTTTTTCATTGGCCTTTTCCAGTTAATTGTTGCTAGTAACTCTGGCAGTCCTAGGTATTTCCAACAGCATTATGCATTACCATTATAAATACATTTGTATATCTAATGCATTGCAGGGGAGGAATGTATTCAGTGGTCTCAGGCTCCGTAACTGAGCTAGACAAAATGAACTTAGATGCCAAGCTGTGTGCAGTTAATGGCTTGCTGAATGCACAACAAAATGGCCACAGTCTGACTTCAAAACAGTGCCAAGTAAGTTACTAGCTTCTGTTTTATTGTCACAACTATAGCCTGTGCTCAGTTTGTTAGCTGATGGTGTCCGTCTCTATGCACCAGCTGAAATTGAATTTAGGACATTATTTGAGGGTCTCCTCGATGAAATGGTCGATGAAATCAAGGATCAGTGGTCGGCATGGGCAAATGGATAAGAATTTGCATTCTTAAATATCTGGTGTGCTGATGCCAAAGTGTGGGGTTGGACTGAAATGTTGTCTTCTTGTCCTTGGCTTGGGGATGTAAATTGCAAGTACCTCAGAACTCGGAGTGGGTTTGTCTGATGGCGAGGAACACTGGTAACAGGAAAAAGTAATCCACATGCAAAATTCAGTCCAGTGCTACCAGAAGAAATGTGAATGGCATACGCTTGAGTTCAAAGCGAGTGAGAGCGAAAAAAAAAAGGATGGACATTGCACTTGGGACATCCCCACGTGTGCACCATCTGTTTCTTCAGTGGCTAACAAAGAGTTTCCTTGTTGATGGTACCAATTGCAGCTTCTTGAATGTCAGCTGTGTGATATTTGACCGTCGTGAGTATAGTCCAGACCCTTTGAATCGGATCGGTCCCATAGCAAAGAGGTTATGGACATAATTCGTAATCCTGCAAACCACGTTTGAAACACAGCTGCTGGTGATTTGGCAGCAGATTGCCTTGCGTTGGGTTTTTTATAAAATGGTATGGGTGCTGGACGTTCAGAAAGCAATGGCAAACTACTGGAACGTAAACTTGCCAAGAGATCACAAACAGCCGAAAACTGCTGGGGTTGACTGTGACGTCCTGTAAAGGATATGCAACTAGCTTTTTTAAACTTTGAATCAGGGCTAGACTGGTATGTAAATTCCTGCGCCACATTTGATCATTTGCTGTTGAGAATGTCCTCCTAGCCAAAGCAAGCTAGCAAGGCAGTCATTGTGATAATGCAAATGCATTTTGAAACTTAGGTCTAAGGAGTTGGCAGTCAAGTTATTTGTGTAATGTAGTTTGACGTGTGTTTCTGGGAGCCCGAAGGGAAAGTAAAGAATTGTAAAATGATAACCTCTTCTGCAGTAACTTAAGAGGGTTGGTGTGGCGTGAGACTGGCTACTTCACACCATAAACGTCGCTTAAATGTCGACAGGGTAGACTTCATTGCACCAGGTTTTTATCCCATATGGCTCAGTCTCTTTCCGCAGTGCAGAAAGCATCACACAAAACATGAACTCCATAACTCCAGTGATGACCCCCAGGAGTCTTCAAAAAATTCACTCATGAACCGAAGGACGCGGCCCGGAATCAAACCCACAACTTTCGGAGCTCGAGTCAGACGGCTTGATTACTTCACCACGGAAACTCCCAACTGAGCCATAGAAATGTTTAGCTAAAAGTCCAGTCAAGCATTCACTGGTCAACCAAGGGCTTGGCTTGTGGGACAGTACTCCACTAGGTGTCTTAAAGACAGAAGAAGAAAGAAGTAGTTTGATGAAGGTCTTGAGAAGGTGCCACCCTGGGAAGGTAACCCACCAGCAAGTGCCCGAAGAAGTTGGATGTGTCGGCCAAAAGATGAAAATATTGCAGCTCTGGAGTAAACAGGCACAACACAATTACATCTAAAACAACATTCTGGATGAACACAGAAGAAGAAGAAGAAGAAGAAGAAGAAGAAGAAGAAGAAGAAGAAGAAGAAGAAGAAGAAGTTTAGTTTAGTTGATGGATCAACATCATGGCACACGGGTGCAACCCATAAGTGCTCCGTTCTCCTCCTAACTCAAACCTGAGTCTGGAGAAACTCAGCTCAGTGCACAAACTCCGTAGCACCTGCTGAGGATCCTGAAATACTTTGGGTAGATTTTTAACTTGAAATTTTGCCAGGGCAGCGCCATTAGGCTACTCTTTTTTGATTTCCAACTGCCAAGGGATTTTTTTACAGTGCGCAACAATACACACGGGCATCCGATCTCACTACCCAGAGACCAAGGGCAATTTTATTACTAGAAGTCCACGAGAAAAAAAATCCCGGTCCTCACCGGGGCTTGAACCCGGGACCTCCAGCACTCGAGGCGGACACCATACCTCGAGACCACGCAGCCCTCTAGGAAGAAGAAAAAGAAGAAGAAGAGGAAGAAGAAGGTGCCACTATCTCTTGAAGAGTTACGGCCTGCAGACAGTTGGCTGGTATAGTTATTTTATCAGTCCCTTATTGATACAGCAGGCGCCCAGGGATTTATATACTCTTGGAAACCAGAGGTGGTCTGCTGTGTGATGGTCTGTGCATGGATGAAATACTGTTTGGTGCTATAGATATCTGGTTGCGCAAGTTGTCATATGCTTGTCTCGAAGATAGAGCTGTGCATGTCTATATTTATATATATATATAGACACATGAAAACCATAGAGACAGCTATTTAAGAAGTAGATGAAAACTATAAATTGAATAGGGAAATTAGACATAGACAGTCTTTGAACATATTATTTGTATAAATAAACTTGACAACTTAGTGCCAGTTGACAGACACTTGATGGAAGAAGTGCAGGGAAAGAGAGATAAATAAATACCTTGAGGGCTTGGCCACGTGGCATAAAGAATACAAAAACACAGACCTGGTCCGAGACTCTAGTGATGGTGTGAAATGAGAAAACATGCCCACCCACACTTATTGACATGGCACATGATGATTATGATAATTATCAACTATTGCATTGTTGCATATAAAGTAGTTCATTTATCACGCTTACCTAGATGTAACAATGTCATATGATGAAACTGACTGGCTCACAAAATCGGTCAAGATACACATAGGTTACACAGTTGTACTTTAATAACTGGCTGGTTTTACGGAGCCCCATGCACAACTTCTATTACATGTCCACGTACACCAGGGATGACTGTGTAACATCACAGGCCTGGTCCAAACTTGCAGAGATTGTCAGAGTTAGTGGACATTCAAAGATGAAGTAGAGCTCTCCTGCTGGTTCCATGGTCCAAACTTGCAGAGATTGTCAGAGTTAGTGGACACTCAGAGATGAAGTAGAGCTCTCCTGCTGGCCCGGTGGTCATGGGTTGAAATCATTGATGTGGATTTAAAAAAAATAATGACCTGGATTTCTAGGTTGACCCAGGCTAAAATGGGTACCTGGGAATGGCTTGGGAAGTAAAGGTTGCTGGCGTGCAATGAAGACAATAATGTGCAGACTGAAGACAACAATATGCAGACTGAAGACAATAATGTGCAGACTGAAGACAACAATATGCAGACTGAAGACAACAATATGCAGACTGAAGACAACAATATGCAGACTGAAGACAACAATATGCAGACTGAAGACAACAATATGCAGACTGAAGACAACAATATGCAGACTGAAGACAATAATGTGCAGACTGAAGACAACAATATGCAGACTGAAGACAACAATATGCAGACTGAAGACAATAATGTGCAGACTGAAGACAACAATATGCAGACTGAAGACAATAATGTGCAGACTGAAGACAATAATGTGCAGACTGAAGACAATAATGTGCAGACTGAAGACAACAATATGCAGACTGAAGACAACAATATGCAGACTGAAGACAACAATATGCAGACTGAAGACAACAATATGCAGACTGAAGACAACAATATGCAGACTGAAGACAATAATGTGCAGACTGAAGACAACAATATGCAGACTGAAGACAATAATGTGCAGACTGAAGACAACAATATGCAGACTGAAGACAACAATATGCAGACTGAAGACAACAATATGCAGACTGAAGACAATAATGTGCAGACTGAAGACAACAATATGCAGACTGAAGACAATAATGTGCAGACTGAAGACAACAATATGCAGACTGAAGACAATGTGCAGACTGAAGACAATAATGTGCAGACTGAAGACAACAATATGCAGACTGAAGACAATAATGTGCAGACTGAAGACAACAATATGCAGACTGAAGACAATAATGTGCAGACTGAAGACAACAATATGCAGACTGAAGACAATGTGCAGACTGAAGACAATAATGTGCAGACTGAAGACAATAATGTGCAGACTGAAGACAATAATGTGCAGACTGAAGACAATAATGTGCAGACTGAAGACAACAATATGCAGACTGAAGACAATAATATGCAGACTGAAGACAATAATGTGCAGACTGAAGACAATAATGTGCAGACTGAAGACAATAATGTGCAGACTGAAGACAATGTGCAGACTGAAGACAACAATATGCAGACTGAAGACAACAATATGCAGACTGAAGACAACAATATGCAGACTGAAGACAACAATATGCAGACTGAAGACAATAATGTGCAGACTGAAGACAATAATGTGCAGACTGAAGACAACAATATGCAGACTGAAGACAACAATATGCAGACTGAAGACAACAATATGCAGACTGAAGACAACAATATGCAGACTGAAGACAACAATATGCAGACTGAAGACAACAATATGCAGACTGAAGACAATAATGTGCAGACTGAAGACAATAATGTGCAGACTGAAGACAATAATGTGCAGACTGAAGACAATAATGTGCAGACTGAAGACAATAATGTGCAGACTGAAGACAATGTGCAGACTGAAGACAACAATATGCAGACTGAAGACAACAATATGCAGACTGAAGACAACAATATGCAGACTGAAGACAACAATATGCAGACTGAAGACAATAATGTGCAGACTGAAGACAATAATGTGCAGACTGAAGACAACAATATGCAGACTGAAGACAACAATATGCAGACTGAAGACAACAATATGCAGACTGAAGACAATAATGTGCAGACTGAAGACAACAATATGCAGACTGAAGACAACAATATGCAGACTGAAGACAACAATATGCAGACTGAAGACAACAATATGCAGACTGAAGACAACAATATGCAGACTGAAGACAATAATGTGCAGACTGAAGACAATAATGTGCAGACTGAAGACAATGTGCAGACTGAAGACAATAATGTGCAGACTGAAGACAATGTGCAGACTGAAGACAATAATGTGCAGACTGAAGACAATAATGTGCAGACTGAAGACAATAATGTGCAGACTGAAGACAATAATGTGCAGACTGAAGACAACAATATGCTGACTGAAGACAACAATATGCAGACTGAAGACAACAATATGCAGACTGAAGACAACAATATGCAGACTGAAGACAACAATATGCAGACTGAAGACAATGTGCAGACTGAAGACAATAATGTGCAGACTGAAGACAATAATGTGCAGACTGAAGACAATAATATGCAGACTGAAGACAATGTGCAGACTGAAGACAATGTGCAGACTGAAGACAATAATGTGCAGACTGAAGACAATAATGTGCAGACTGAAGACAATAATGTGCAGACTGAAGACAATAATGTGCAGACTGAAGACAATAATGTGCAGACTGAAGACAATGTGCAGACTGAAGACAATAATGTGCAGACTGAAGACAACAATATGCAGACTGAAGACAATAATATGCAGACTGAAGACAACAATATGCAGACTGAAGACACAAAATACGAACAGGAACTAGTGCAACGTGTTGATAACTGGAACGAGTTAGATGTGTACCAGCCCACCTGCGATTAGGTGGTGGGGGGGGGGGGGGGGGGGGGGGGGGGGGGGGGGGTTGTATTTATACTCTTCTCTATTTGCTGAAGCCATGAATGAATCACCAGAAAATGAGAAGTAGATTCTGAGCTTTAATAGAACACGATTACAAGAAACAAAATAAATGTTACAGCCAAAGCCTTCATCAGCACAGAATAAACAAACAGAAATCGACACAACTATATGAAAAAACAAAAGTTACTTATCTGTATCCTTGTTGTGGCTACATACGTTGAGGAAGTCTGAACACTTATGTGCATGTCCCAGGTGCTGTGACTTTCTATTAACCTATAACCAATTAACTCTCTATGTCCCAGTTGTGTTAAAAAATCAGTCTGATGCATACGGTTTTTCATTGAACCTGTTTTCCTTAATTCCTTCTGTCCGGTTAAATTATTACGTTAACTCACTCCATCATTGTTTTTATTTTAAGTTATTTTGATCCTGGTTATTTTTACTCGCTATGCCCCAGTTGTTTATATAAAAAAAAATTCAGCTATCTTGGAACATTTGTACCATCTGATGGAAGATGCTGAATTTTTATTTTGGCACTTACCTGCTTTGAACTCAGTCGTAGTCCATACATGCTACTTCTAGTAGTACTGGACAGAAGTTTGGGTGTGGATTAGCTTTCCCTATTACCAGAGTCCCTCACCATCAGGCGAACACACTCCGAGTTCAGAGGTACTTGCAGTTTATGTCCCCAAGTCAAGGACAAGAAGTCAACATTTTAGTCCAATTGACCGGAGTAGGAGTTGAACCCGCTAACTTCAGCATCAACACACTAGATGTTTCAGAACGAGAGCTTTTATCCATTCGCTGTGCTGACCTCAAGATGCCATATTATAACAAGAAATGCCCTGGCAAAAGTCATCCTTTGCAACTCAAACAACATAACAATAGAAAGTTGTCAGTTACAGTGGGAGAAACAGTGTTCAAGCACTATGTAGAATCTATACTATTATATGCATGTGAACCTCTGAAGTTGGAGTGGGTTTGCCTGATGGCGAGGGACACTGTTAATAGGGAAAGCTAATCCACACGCAAAATTCAGCCCAGCATTACTAGAAGTAGTGTGTGTGGACTACACTTGAGTTCAAAGCAAGCAAGCGCCAACAAAAATGCATGTGAAAAATGGACAATAAGCAAAACAAGCTAAGACTATCTCATCATCATCATGTGCCATGCCGATAAGCTTGGGTGGTCATGTTTCACCATCTTACACGATCACCAGAGTCGTGGATCAGCTCTGTGTTCATGTCTCGACCATATATCGTGGCCAAGCCATCCAGTTATTTACTTCTCTGCCTTCCCCTTGTTCTTTTCCCCTCAGTCTTGCCAGTTGTCACCAAGTTCTCCAATTTATTTCTTCTTATAAGATGTATACTGGCAGTGGAAATGTGGTTTGTGAGGAAAGTGCAGAGAATACCATAAACAGACATGAAAACCAATGAGATATCCCCTCAAGAAGTGAATAAAAACAATAAATTAAGTAGAGAAATTAGACGTTGACAGTCTTTGAGAATATTATGAATATAAATAACTTGAAAACTTAGTGATAGTTGACAAACACTTGATGGGAGAAGTGCAGGGATAAAGAGATAAATCCCTCAAGGGCTTGGCCACGTGGCATAAAGAGGACAAAAACACAGACCTGTTCGAGACTTTAGTAATGGTGTGAAATGGGAAAACCTGCTTATTGACATAGCACATGATGAAGATGGTATTGATCAACTATTGTGTTGTTGTATATAAAGTAGTTCATTTATCACACTTTGGTGGAAATAACAATTGTCTAATATCAGCAAGTGCAGAGAACTGGAACGTGATGTAAAACAGTTTCATATGAATGTATGCACACCACATGGTTTAGATGTGTTCTTAATTCTGGCCAGATACACTTTAAGCGATATGATGTTATGTTCACGGCAGGTTAGTAATGATGTGTTTCTCACATAAATTCAGTGTTGTCATTGGCGATGGGTAGAAAAGTCATCATATGTTGGGGTCAGAAGTTAATCTTGTCATTTGGGGTCAGGTAAAGATCTTGTCATTGGGGTCAGAAGTTAATATTGTCATTTGGGGTCAGGTGAAGATCTTGTCATTGGGGTCAGAAGTTAATATTGTCATTTGGGGTTGGGTGAAGATCTTGTCATTGGGGTCAGGAGCTATGTTTGTCATTTGGGGTCAGATGAAGATCTTGGCATTAGGGGTCAGGTGAAGATCTTGTCATTGGGGTCAGAAATTAATCTTGTCATTTGGGGTCAGGTGAAGATCTTGTCATTGGGGTCAGGAGCTATGTTTGTCATTTGGGGTCAGATGAAGATCTTGCCATTAGGGGTCAGGTGAAGATCTTGTCATTGGGGTCAGAAATTAATCTTGTCATTTGGGGTCAGGTGAAGATCTTGTCATTGGGGTCAGGAGCTATGTTTGTCATTTGGGGTCAGATGAAGATCTTGCCATTAGGGGTCAGGTGAAGATCTTGTCATTGGGGTCAGAAATTAATCTTGTCATTTGGGGTCAGGTGAAGATCTTGTCATTGGGGTCAGGAGCTATGTTTGTCATTTGGGGTCAGATGAAGATCTTGCCATTAGGGGTCAGTTGAAGACCTTGTCATTGGGGTCAGGAGCTAGGTTTGTCATTTGGGATCAGATGAAGATCTTGTCATTGGGGTCAGGAGCTATGTTTATCATTTGGGGTCAGATGAAGATCTTGTCATTAGGGGTCAGTTGAAGACCTTGTCATTGGGGTCAGGAGCTAGGTTTGTCATTTGGGATCAGATGAAGATCTTGTCATTGGGGTCAGGAGCTAGGTTTATCATTTGGGATCAGATGAAGATCTTGTCATTTAGGGTCAGGGATAAGTCATGTCAATGGGATCAGGGCTGGGCATGTGAAGGTGTTAACTAGTTTCACAACTTTATTATCAAATCATCAGAATCTCATTCTTATCATACTTTTAGTCTTATCATCAAACTTTCAATCATGTCATCAAATTATCAGTCATGTCATCAAACTTTCAATTTTTCTTACCAAATTATTAATCTTAAGTCAGCATGGCCGAATGGATAAGAACACATGTTCTTAAACATCAGGTCTGCTGATGCAGAGGTAAGAGGTTCAACCCCTACACCGGACAGTTGGACTAAAATGCTGACCTATCGTCCTTGACTTTTGGACGTAAATTACAAGTACCTCTAAAGTCGGAGTGGGTTCGCCTGATGGCGAGGGACACTGTTAATAAGGAAAGCTCATCCACATGCAAAACTCAGTCCAGTACTACTAGAAGTAGTGTGTATGGACTATGCTTTAATTCAAAGCGAGTGAGCACCAAAAAAAATATCATCAAGCTATCAACCTTGTCTTCAAACTTTCAATTTTTTCTGACCAAACTGTCAGTCTTATCAGATTTCCAGTCTAATCATTAAACTATCAATCTTGTCGTCAACTCTTAATCTTATCATCAAACTATCACACTTTAAGTTTTTCTTACCAAACTATCAATCTCTTCATCAGACTATCAGTCTTCTCAGCAAACTGTCAGTCTTATCATCAAACTGTCAGTCTTATCATCAAACTATCAATAATATAATCAAACTATCAATCTTATCATCAAACTGTCAGTCTTGTCATCAAACTGATAATCTTATCCTCAAACTTTTAATTTTGTCATCAAACTACTAATCTTATCATCAAACTATTAACTGATTCAATGCTGAAAGGATAATATATTGCCAAATGTGACCGCCTATTTAGACAGAAGGCCAGTATATCGTCTTTCTAGGGTCATCGTGTAATTTATATTGTTTCGTATCTTCTGCATTTTCAATGCTCATTGAACAGAGATTCCCATTATATTACTTGTTCATTTGATTGTGTACCATGTTTGGTCCAATCCTACCTTTTGTTTGGCACTGAATCAGTTAACCTTATCATCAAAATGTCATTCTTGTCATCCAACTATCATCATTGGCACCTTGCCGTCTTGACAGACGATAGTTTGTGCTTTAAAAAGGCATAATAACTTTTACCTATGGTGGTATCGCATGTGACTGATAAGGCCAATTTGCGCTGTAAATGTCCGTTCACAGTGGGTGCATGTGAACACGTGGTCATTTCCACCATCATGCACCATCTTACGTCTCAAACGCTCGGTGTGTGACTTATCTGCAATAATTTTCTCCTTTGTCTTTATTCCATTTCTGATGTTTGCCCTCCATGCAACACGTTCAGCGGCGACTTGCTCCCAATGTGCATTATCAATGCCTGTATCAATCATGTACCGCTTACACACATCTTTGTATCGTAGTAGAGGCCAACCCTGAGATCTCTTACCCATCTGTAATTCACCAAAAAAGATGTCCTTTGGTATTCTACCATCATCCATCCTCCTAAGATGTCCTATCCATCTAAGTCTACGAAGACTGAGCATGGAATAAACTGTCACACAACCTGATCTTTCCAATACTTCAGTATTTGTGATTTTGTCTTGCCACTTAATACCAAGAATTCTTCGCAGACACCGCATATGAAAGCTGTTTAAATGTTTCTCTTGGTGTGAGTAAGTTGTCCAGGTTTCACTGCCATAAAGAAGAGTACTAAGGACACAGGCTTGATAGACAAGGACTTTTGTTTTTGCAGTAAGCTTCCTGTTCTCCCAGACTCTTTTTGTTAACCTGTTCATTGTTGTTGCTGCCTTACCAATCCGGATGTTGATTTCCTGATCTAGGGATAATTTGCTATTTACCACTGATCCTAGATATGTAAAATGGTCTACCATCTCTAGTTCGGCGTCGTCAATAAAGATTGATGGTACCCCATGTGCACCTTGTGACATAATCTGTGTCTTCTTTTTGCTAATTGTTAAACCAAATTCAGAACAAGCATTGGAGAATGCAGATAGTAGACATTGCAATTCTTCCTCAGAGTGGGTCGTAACTGCAGCATCATCTGCAAAAAGCAACTCTCTGATCAGTACCCTCCTAATTTTGGTCTTGGCCTTCAATCTTTGAGCATTGTAAAGGCCGCCATCTGAGCGTGAGTGAATGTATATACCACCATCCTGATCACGAAAGGCATATTTCAGTAGAAGTGAAAAGTATATTCCAAAGAGGGTGGGAGCTAGTACACAACCTTGCTTAACTCCACTCTTGATTTCAAATTCTTCAGAAGTTGCACCATCAAACTTGATTATACCCTTCATGCCTGTGTGGAACGATTCCACAATGGACAGAAGAGTTGGTGGGCAGCCAATCTTCTTTAGTGCCTTGAATAGACCCTCACGACTGACCAAATCAAATGCCTTTGTGAGGTCGATGAAGGCAATAAACAGTGGTTGATTCTGTTCACTGCATTTTTCTTGCATTTGTCGCAATGAGAATATCATATCAATGGTAGACCGGTTCTGTCGAAAGCCACACTGTGATTCGGGGTAGACTTGATCTCCTAGGACTTGAAGTCTGCGCAGAACAATTCTGGCAAATACTTTTCCAACAATACACAGAAGTGAGATACCCCTATAGTTGTTGCAGTCGCTCCGATCGCCCTTGTTCTTGTACAGTGTTATGATGCTTGAATCTTTGAAATCCTGTGGGACTTGTCCTTCTCGCCAGCATAGCTCTATTAGCTGGTGGATCTGTAGAGTGAGTGTGTCTTGCCCACTCCTTATAACCTCTATTGGAATCCCATCCTTACCTGGAGCCTTGCCAGATGCAAGTTCATTTATAGCACACTTAACTTCTGTTATGGTGGGAAGTGTGTCCAGGTGGTCAAGAGTTGGTAGAGCCTCTATGGCGTTGAGGGCATCATCCGCTAGTTTGGTCTCACTTGAGTAAAGCTCCAAATAGTGCTCTACCCATCTGTCCATCTGCTGTTTCTTGTCAGTGATGATTTCTCCAGTCAAGGTTTTCAATGGTGCACTTCTTTTGATCACTGGACCACAGGCTTTCTTTATTCCTTCATACATGCTTCTTATGTTTCCCTTATCACTTGCGATTTGAATGGACTCACATAACTTGATCCAATAATCATTTGCACACTGCCTGGCAGCCTTTTGCACATCCTTCCTAGCTTGCCTTAGTTCACTCAGAGTGTTACGCGTTGGTCTTTCCTTGTTTCTTAAGAGAGCTTTCTTCTTCTTATCAATCAAGGGCTGCAGAGTCTCGCTGTTTGCCGCAAACCAGTCCTGCCTCTTATGATCCACAGTGCCGTAAACCCCTACGGCAGTTTTATAAAGAGTTTCCTTAATTTGACCCCACTTTTCATTTACTGTACAATTTTCTGGTGTATCAGTGAAAGCGTCTTCAAGTTGCTGTTGAAATTGAAAGCACTTTTCAGGATCGTGAGGGTTAATAATATTAATCCTGGGGCTAGATTTGTGTTTAGCTGTGTAGATTCTCTTTGGTCTCAGTCTAACCCTTGCAACAACCAAAGAATGATCCGTATCACAGTCAGCACTGTGGTAACTTCGAGTCAATGATATATGGTTCAGATGTTGTCTCCGTGTGATGATGAAGTCCAGCTGGTGCCAATGGCCAGGATCTTGGATGTTTCCATGTGACCTTATGCATCTCTTTTGTTTTAAAAAAGGAGTTTGTAATACATAGGTCATTACTGGTGCAATGCTCCAGCAGCCTTTGCCCATTTTCATTCATGCGACCGATGTTGTATTTTCCAAGGCACACTGGCCATGAACTCGAGTCCTTGCCTACACGAGCATTGAAATCACCGAGCATATAAATGTAGTCAGATTTTGGAACTGCCTTGATCACGGAGTCTAACTCCTCATAGAACGAATCCTTCACATCATCAGAGGAATCGAGTGTCGGTGCATATGCAGTAATAATGGTGGCAAACCCACAAGAGGTTGCCAAGCGCAGGGATAATAGTCTTTCATTTCCTCCTGCTGGAATTTCAATCATTCCCAGTAGCGAATTCTTCACTGCAAAGCCCACACCGTGTTGCCTTTTTTCTGCCTGCCCTCTACCCTTCCAAAAAAAGGTGTAATTGTTTTCCCTGAGTGACCCTTCCTCAGCGAGGCGAGTCTCCTGCAGGCCAGCAATATCAATGTTAAGAGAATTGAGTTCAGCATCAATCACAGCCGTTTTTCTCACATCGTCAATATTGGTCAAGTCAGTGGAAAATCCTGGACACATGGTTCTCACGTTCCAGGTTGCAAGCCGTAGCTTGAGGTTTCTATTTTTATTTTTGTTTGTACCTGGTGCATTGGTTTTACAGCCTGCGATTCAGATTTTGTCCTAGCCCCAAGCACCCATTGAAGCAGGCAGGCTGTGGCGGATCAGCACCTCAATTGGCCGGGGGCTGCCCAGCTTGAGGCGGGCGGTAGCTGATCAGTGACACCTGTAGGTGTCTCCCACCGTCAGAGGCAACGCGTGGCGCCCCATGTCTACGCCAGTTGACAGGGACTTATAACCCGTAACAGTTGCCTCTCGCTTTGATTCCGAGACCAGTTAAGACCAGGGATGGAGTTATTGCCTCTCCATAGCACAAAGCCTGGGCTAAAATATAGAGATCATGTGTTGCCCATGCAGCATGATCCCTCTCTCGGCCTGCCTAGTTCACTCCAGAGGAAAGGTAACACCCCTACATCTGGAACAAGACAAGCTGCAGAAGCTGCCGGATCAGCAAAGCAATGCTCTAACTGTCCGCCTGTCGGAGCTTCGATCCTAGACCAGCCGCCAACCAAGGCTTAGAGCCTGGTCTGCCCTGCCATGACATTTTGTCTTTAGCTTGCATTTCCTCGCACCAGGGTAAGGCGTGTACCCTCCCAATTGCGCTCTTCCGCCCGAAGCCGTTAGCACAATGTGGGGTGTCGGGTTTGGTAAGCGCTAACGGTCGGCGCTAACAGAAAGCAGGTAGTACCGTCTACTGTTATACGGTAGCTCAGTCATATCTGACTAAGACCTGACTACATCTAACTATCAATCTTATAATAAAACTATCAGTTTTATCATCAAACTATTAATCCTGTCATCAAACTATTAGTCTTATCATAAACTATTAATATTATCCTCAAACTATCAATCTTATCATCAAACTATTAATCTTATCATCAAACTATCAATCTTATCAACAAACTATTCATTTTATCATTAAACTATTAGTCTTGACATCAAACTGTCAATCATATCATCAAACCCTCAATCTTATCAAATTCATCAAATCAGTGACCCCATCAAATCATCAAACTATCAATCTTATTATCAAACTATCAATCTCATTGTTAAACTATTAGTCTGGGTAGTGAGGTAATATACTTAGCCTTCTTGGAAATGGGTGGAAAAACAGGAAGGCCCTTTGCAAGATGTGCAAGTTAACAATCCCATGGCACTTGGAAATGGTGGAAAAACAGGAGGGCCCTTTGCAAGATGTGCAAGTTAACAATCCCATGGCACTTGGAAATGGTGGAAAAACAGGAGGGTCCTCTGCAAGCAATTTAAGAATCCCATGACACATGGAAATCA
Organism: Cepaea nemoralis; assembly: GCA_014155875.1. NCBI lineage: Eukaryota > Metazoa > Mollusca > Gastropoda > Stylommatophora > Helicidae > Cepaea > Cepaea nemoralis. The sequence goes on from JACEFZ010027492.1 coordinate 216,287, forward strand.
CAAACAATAGGCAGTAAGGCCACTGCCCTGGCCAACATTTTTAAGAAATAAAAATCTACCCGTGGGTTGATAGAACTCAAATGGGTAGAAAGAAGCAAATTTTACACAAATGTATGCCAGAGTCAGACACACAGACCTTTGGGGTGCATAACAAGGTGTGATACACTTCCTTTAAAAGAAGAGTGAAGAAGATGAAGAGTATAATTCTCCATATGATGCTATGCCCTTCTATGCTTTGCTATCACTTGAACTCCTTTCTTGTGTTTCCCATATATCTTTGTCAACATCCGTCTTTTCCTTGTGTTTCTAGTCTCCGTATCTTTTTTGCTTTGTGGATTCCAGATGCAGGAATTTCTAGTTATGCTACTGTTTGCTCTTTTTAAGTGTGTGTCCAATCCTGCACCACTGTTGTTTACTCAGCACTTGACTAAAATCTGCCTAGTTCTCTTCATTAACACCACAGTTGTGATTTTGTTATTCCATTTTAATCTTTCTATTCTACTCAATCATTTGTTACACAATGTTTGTAAGTTATTAGAAATTGTGTTTTTCTGTACCATTCTCCATGTTTCTGTGCCATTCTCCATGTTTCTGTGCCATTCTCTGTATTACTGTGCCATTCTCCATGTTTATGTGCCATTCTCCATGTTACTGTACCATTCTCCATGTTGCTGTACCATTATCCATGTTGCTGTGCCGTTCTCCATGTTTCTGTGCCATTCTCCATGTTGCTGTACCATTCTCCATGTTGCTGTACCATTCTCCATGTTTCTGTGAATTTCTCCATCTTACTGTGCCATTCTCCATATTTATGTACCATTCTCCATGTTTATGTACCATTCTCCATGTTACTGTACCATTCTCCATGTTACTGCACCATTCTCCACGTTACTGTACCATTCTCATGGTACTGTCCCATTCTCCATGTTACTGCACCATTCTCCATGTTACTGTACAATTCTCCATGTTTCTGTACTATTCTCCATGTTAATGTCCCATTCTCCATGTTACTGTGCCATTCTCCATGTTGCTGTGCCATTCTCCTTGTTGCTGTGCCATTCTCCATGTTGCTGTGCCATTCTCCATGTTTCTGTGCCTTTCTCCATCTTACTGTGCCATTCTCCATGTTTATGTACCATTCTCCATGTTTATGTGCCATTCTCCATGTTACTGTACCATTCTCATGGTACTGTCCCATTCTCCATGTTACTGCACCATTCTCCATGTTACTGTACAATTTTCCATGTTTCTGTACTATTCTCCATGTTACTGTCCCATTCTCCATGTTACTGTCCCATTCTCCATGTTGCTGTACCATTCTCCATGTTACTGTGCCATTATCCATGTTGCTGTGCCATTCTCCATGTTGCTGTGCCATTCTCCATGTTACTGTACCATTATCCATGTTGCTGTACCATTCTCCTTGTTGCTGTACCATTCTCCATGTTGCTGTACCATTCTCCATGTTGCTGTACCATTCTCCATGTGACTGTACCATTCTCCATGTTACTGTACCATTCTCCATGTTACTGTACCATTCTCCATATTTCTGTGCCATTCTCCATGTTTCTGTGCTATTCTCCATGTTTCTGTGCCATTCTCCATGTTACTGTACCATTCTCATGGTACTGTCCCATTCTCCATGTTACTGTGCCATTCTCCATGTTTCTATGCCTTTCTACATCTTACTGTGCCATTCTCCATGTTTATGTACCATTCTCCATGTTTATGTGCCATTCTCCGTGTTACTGTACCATTCTCCATGTTACTGTGCCATTCTCCATGTTTCTGTGCCATTCTCCATGTTTCTGTGCCATTCTCCATCTTACTGTGCCATTATCCATGTTTCTGTGCCATTCTCTGTTTCTGTGTCATTCTCCATGTTTCTGTGCCATTCTCCATGTTTCTGTGCCATTCTCCATCTTACTGTGCCATTATCCATGTTTCTGTGCCATTCTCTGTTTCTGTGTCATTCTCCATGTTTCTGTGTCATTCTCCATGTTTCTGTGCTATTCTCCATGTTTCTGTGCCATTCTCCTTGTTACTGTACCATTCTCCATGTTACTGTACCATTCTCCATGTTGCTGTGCCATTCTCCATGTTGCTGTGCCATTCTCCATGTTACTGTACCATTCTCATGGTACTGTGCCATTCTCCATGTTTCTGTGCCATTCTCTATGTTTCTGTGCCATTCTCCATGTTTCTGATGCCAGTTAAATTGTTCATTGATAATCAGTTGACTTGTTTTTAATCTGTAATCCACAATCTTTGTAAGCTATTAGAAATGGTTTTTCTCTGTGTCATTCTCTGTGTTTCTAATATGCATTGCATTGCTTATTGATAATCTGTTGACTTTTTCATCTGTTCTCCACAGACCTCAGCAATGGAAGCTACAACCCAAACAGAGGAGTATCCATTTATTTTGAGGCAGGCTTGGTTTCCTCCAGGCTTGCATCCCTCAGAGGCAGACATCTCTGCCCAGTGTGACTTTCATACCAGTGATATTTCAGCTTCTGCCCACATGCCTTCACACGGGCAGGAGAAAGGTTCTGTCCAAGATAGCACTCTGCCTGACCAGAACGACAATCAGAAAGGATTTCATTTTCATCTGGATAAGAACTGTCAGAATGGTTTCAACTGTTATCAAGAGCAGAATGTCAAGATCGGCTCAGCAAAAAGAAACCTTGTTCTGTCAAACTACCTCATAGCATTACGGCCGTGGTCATTCACTGTTTCCATCATTCCTGTTGCATTAGGAAGCTGCCTGGCGTACAAGTTCCTGGGCGTGTTTGATTTGTACATATTCATCACCACCATTTTTACAGCAGTTTGCGTGCATGCCGCAGGCAACCTTGTCAATAGTTACTTTGATTTCATGCGAGGCATCGACAACAAGAAGAGTGACGACCGGACTCTGGTGGACAACATATTATTGCCCAATGATGTTGTTACACTTGGGGCATTGTTCTATGTTTCTGGCTGTGTTGGGTTTTTGGTTCTGAATTGTATTTCTTCGGCCAGAATGGAACATCTAGCTCTGATCTATTTCTGTGGCTTGTCAAGCAGTTTTTTTTATACAGGAGGTTTGGGACTGAAATATATAGCTCTTGGAGATTTAATTATTGTGTTAACGTTTGGGCCTGTAGCTGTGGTATTCTCACACCTAAGCCAGACTGGACAGCTGTCCTTTGTTCCTTTGATCTATGCCATACCCCTTGCCCTCAACACAGAGGCCATTCTCCACAGTAACAACTCTCGAGACATGGACAGTGACCGCCAAGCTGGCATGCTGACTTTGGCTATACTTCTAGGTAAAACTGGCTCATATTGCTTGTTCTGTTTACTGCTCTTTGTTCCTTACTTGATCTTTCTGATAGTAGGAATTCATTACTCTATTTGGATGTTGCTTCCAGCTGTAACCATACTCCTGGCGTTTCCTCTGGAGAAGAGTTTTCGAAGAGGGCATTTAGAAATGTTGCCGCATGAAGTAGCTAGACTGAACTTAATCATGGGTATTTTGTATATCATTGCTGTATATCTTGCACACCCACTGTCTCTGCCTTCTTTAACTCCTGTAGTTTCCTGATTTGTTGTCATCCATTTACTTGTCTAGTGCAGACACTTTCCCTATAACAGTCTTTCTCAATAATTTATTTGACTGCTGTCGTTTCCTGGGTGTCTATAAAGAAGGTAGTTTGCCATTACTTTCATTCTTGGCAGTGACCATACTGGTCATTTACTGTAGCCATTGAAAGATCCTGCCTGTCTTCCATCGTGAATTTGAGACCATAATCAACTATCTGTTGGATGCTCTCAAGTTCAGTCATCCACTCGCTCGTGGTTTCCACGTTACCCTGTTTGGGGGGCTGAGAGGGTGTGCTGTAGACCTGTGAAGGGAAGGAAATGCTTTGTTTCTTCTTTGATTTGGTATACCCCCTATGCTGCCACCCCTAATTCATCATCATCATGTGCCATGTCAATAAGCATGAGCGGTCATGTTTCTTGTGGACTGCTGTAGTTTCCTGGGTGTCTGTAAAGGAGGTAGTTTCCCTCTGCTTTTGTTCTTGGCAGTGACCACACTGGTCAGTTACTGTAACCATTGAAAGATCCTGCCTGCCATCGTGAATTTGAGACCATAATGAACTACCTGTTGCATGCTCTCAAGTTCAGTCATCCACCTTCTCGCATGTCTCCACATTACCCTGTTTGGGGTACTCCACCTTGCTCAAGGGTGTTCTGTAGGCTCACAAAGGGAAGGAAGTGCTTTGTCTCTTCTCTGATGTAGGATATCCCCTACGTCGCCACCCCTAATGCATCATCATCATCATCATGTGCCATGACGATCAGCATGGGTGGTAATGTTTCGCCATCTCACACGACTACCAGAGGTATGGATCAGCTCTGTGTTTCAGTCTCGATTATGCTATGTGGCCCAGCCATCTAGATATTAACCTCTCAGACTTCCTCTTCAATCTTGCCAGTTGTCACCAAGTTCTCCAGTCGATCTCATCTCATTACATGCCCTAAACATCTTGACCGTCTACATCTAATTTCTATAATCAATTTACGGTTTTTATTTGTTTTTGTAGGACTTGCTCATTGATTTTTTCTGTCTTACCCCTAATTACTTGACCTATATCCCGTGTGTTGCCGGGGCCCATAAGGGAAGCAAAGAATAGCAACACTGCAGCCTACCACGCATGTCGTAAGAGGCGACTAAGGAGGCTTGATGGTTCTGTCGCCCTGCTACTGAGTGAGTGCGTGGCGCGACACTGTGAGCTGTGAGTTTCGTGTGAAATGCTTTTGAATCTGCCCAAGGTCTTTTGGAACGTGACTGCATGTTCGGAGCGATGGCAGATGGCTATGTCCCAGAGTTGACCGGTTTTTGCCTTATGCAGAAATGCGTGGCTGCTGGGCTTCTGGTTGACTGCCACTGCCATTGACGATGAACTGTATTTCGTGGACTGTGTGGGTGAACATCTAGGAAACATCCAGATGGGAAAATGACTGCCGATTCCATCAGAAATGAACTGGGTGCTTTGTGGGGGACTATTGTGTTGACATTCTGGTGGCGGCATTATGCACAGTGTATCTGTGCAGGCTGTTATTTGTCGAGACTCCTGTCTTTTCCACTTTTCACATTGGGCAGTGGGGAGCGTTTTGTGTGATATTCACTGGCACAGGAATGGAGCATAATGGGGACGACCCGTTGCTGTGAAGTTGGAACTGCGACTAACTAACTAACTAACTACTTGACCTATAATGTTATGTTAAGTATTATAGTAGTGCATATAATCACAATGAAACATGTAATTGTAGTAACATTTCAGAAACTTGTTTTCTCCCATTTTCGAAACCTCTTACTCTAGCACACAAAACATACCATCATCAAGTGCCCTGCCAGTTGGCATTGGCGTTCATGGCTCTCCACTGATCTCGTTCTTCGGGATCAACTCTGCTGATGATATTCCTCCATGCCACCGTCTCAATAAATCCACCATTGTTTCTCTTGGTCTGCCTCTCTTCCCCTTGATCTTTCCAGTCATCACGATATTCTCATATTCCTCTCTTCTCATCACACGACCAAAGAATACTGTTCGTCTCTTTCTTATTGCACATAATATTCTAGTTTCATTAGCCTCTTTCAGGCACTCATTATAGCATAACATAATCACACCTTATAAATTTGACAGTTTGTCCCAGGTTTCTCCAGTCACCATACAGTTTGTCAATCTGTAGGGTTGAGCTTAACAGAGCCATTGTTTTGCATCTCTAATGGAGTCATCATTTGGAGATATTCCACTGATTGTTTGCCATTCTATATCAATACACATTTGTTTCCAACATAAATGAATAGATGACATTGAGCTGAGTCAAGAACCGAGATCACAACACTCGGGACATTCTCATACGTACTTTGTCCTCATCTTCAACAGCCAGCGAAGAGTCCCAATACTAATGATATCAGTAGCAGTCCGTGTCTGTCTGGCCTTTCCGCTGAGTTTTGAGTGTCCGCCAGATCCTCTGGTCATCATTCCCTGCAGCCCCATTCTCTCGAAGCCGTGATGACCTGCCTATTCTTCTGTATTATACAAACAATTCCAAAGGGTCCTCAACACCATCCATCCATCATGTGCCATGCCGGTAAGCGTGGGCGGCCCTGAACACACATCTCCCTTATCATGCACAAAACTCAGCCATAGGGTGCAGATCAGCCAGTCTGTCAGCCTGCTCATTTCCCACCACACCAGCATGTCATGAGAAAACAAATCCAACCAAATTCTCTCTGTTTTTGCTTGTTGAATGGAACCCTGCCACTCTGCCTGAAACAGAGAATAGATGATGTTTGGTTCTGAAATGGTTACTTGTCAGTCTGATGATGGCTGCTTGATTACCTCTTGGTAATGATAGCCGGTCTCCGTGGTGATGGCTTTGCGGACGCGATTCATAATGCTGCTTACCCGCGTTTGAAACACAGCGGCAACCGATTTGGCAGCAGACTATGTCGTGCTGGTTTTAACGTGTTGGTATGGGAGCCGGTCGTTCAGAAATCAATGGCAAACTACTGAACGTAAAAAACTTGCCAAGACATCAACAACGGCAGTAAAATACTGGTGTTTACTGCAACGTCCTGTAAAGGATATGCAACTTTAAAAAAAAATGAAAGGTATGATTATGATGTGTTTGTCTCAGGAAATGTCATTCTTTATCTTATATCTTCATTTATTTGTTTTTATTTGTGTAAAGGGCTATGTCCATTGTATATAAATATCTCCACATCCCCTCAGCAACAAAAACAGAAGTAGACCATTGCCCATCATCATCATCATGAAGCAGTCCTTTAAAGCACATTGCTCTCATCATGGCCTGTGAAGAATGTTCCTGATCTCTTGCCATTCCTTCTTTCTCATGGCCAAGGTGTCTGCAATGATCTGTGTCCATATTTGTCTTACTCTTCTTCTTGTGTTCACTTTAAATTTGTCTATATCTACAGTGTTGTCTTTATTAGTTCACTCAGTGGTCCATAGTGATTATCCTCCACTGTTGTTTCTCTAGACCAGAAGATTTGCCTAGAGATATATTTTTGGGGAGCCTTGGAGTATTGTCCATCTTTGTGTTGGTCAACTCTTTCCTCGTTCTCCAGGAACCATGCCTTCTTTGATCTTACTAAGCCACTGCGACATTTAATACAGCCAAGTATGTCAGTTTCCAAGACTTAATGCTGTATATGAGCCAGTCTTCAGATCTGGTAGAAATCGGTATGTTTTCTTCTTATTGGTCCACAATATTCTGAGAACTTGTCGTTAACATTTGAGCTTAAAAGCCTCATATTTCTTCTTTACGAATATTGGGCGGCCTTCACCAGACCTGACACCACAGATTGAGCTAATGGCTTCGGGCGGAGGAGTGCAGTTGGAAGGTACACGCCTTACCCTAGTGCGAGGAAATGCAACTAAAGACTAAATTTCATGGCAGGGCAGACTAAATCCTAAGCCTTGGTCGGCAACTGGCCTAGGATGTAAGCTCTGACAGGCGGACAGTAAGATTATTGATTTGCTAATCCAGCAGCTTCTTTTGTTCCAGATGTATTGGGGTTACCTTTCCTCTGGAGTAAACTAGACAGGCCGAGAGAGGGTTCATGCTGCATGGGCAACACGTGGTCTCTAAATTCAGCCCAGGCTTTGTGCTACGGATAGGTATAACTCCATTTTTACAAACTATCATCTATCAAGATGGCCAGGTGCCAGTCATAGTCAGTCACTCAGTTGATTGCAAAATATTCAGTGACTCTCATCCATATGTTGCCACAGGAAAGATGCATGTTCTCAATGATTTTATTAAACTTGTTTGTTGGTGTCATGCCATAGGTTCTCAATCCTGTTTAACCCCTGCATTGCTGCGGCCAGTCTTCTTCGGTTTCTTTTGAAGCCTCCATTGTTGTTGATTTTGGCGCCAAGATATTGAAAGGAAAACCTAACAATAACAACAAAATGTGTGTGGTTCTGATAGGAATAGATTTGTGTTCTTGCCAGTGACGTGGAGTTTGCGCAATGGCTTGAGATACAGATTGGGTGATATATGTGAACGAACGAATGAACAAACTTTATTTTCAAAGGGTCACAAACTGGGCACGCAGGCCTGTCATATATTTGCCCCTGAGAGGCGACGAGCTTTTAATGGAGATATTCATGTTCAGTGAGGGCGTGACAAACCAAGCTATTACTCACCATGGAAATGTGTATTGTATCATTAAAACTGTGCCATTAACGTGTTCACATAGGGTTGTAAGAAACACTAGAATGTGCCATAATCACAGGACTTTGTATGTATGAAACACTGGAGTAATGTGCCATAATCACAGGACTTTGTATGTATGAAACACTGGAGTAATGTGCCATAATCACATGACTTTGTATGAAACACAAAAATAATGTGCCATAATCACATGACTTTGTATGAAAAACAAAAATAATGTGCCATAAACACATGACTTTCTCTTTATGACACTCTAAGATAATGTGGCATAATTATGTGACTTTATCTACAGTTTCTAGGAAATATTGAATATGGATTTGTTGCATTTGTCATCATCATCATCCAGTGCTGCTTCACATTATTAAAGATAGTCCCCTATCAGATACTGCCAAGAGGATATGAAGCTTTTGTCTTCACATATTCTAGGCCAGGAAATAATATAATAGGGTGGCCAGCTCCCCTCCTTTTCACTGTTCCCTCCCAGGCAATTCCTTCACAGTTCTGAAAATTGACCAGTGCCCATTTTTATGAAGCATGGGTCAGCCCCAGTGCTGTGCTGGTCAGGTGCAAACAAAGCATCTTCTGCCGGGGATTGAACCCAAACCACTGTCTTAGAAATCAAGTGCACAAACCACTCTGCCACCATGGCTCTCCGCATAGAAGGTTGGCAGTAGTGGGTCTCCAGCAGTCTCTGTTCTGTCTCTTGTCGGTAGATTCTGAGACTGTTTCCTGACCATATCTGGACTTGCCTGTTATTATTTTTTTTGGGTGCTCGCTTGCTTTCAACTCAAGCGTAGTCTACACTACTTCTAGTAGTGCTGGCCTGAATTTTGAATGTGGATTAGCTTTCCCTATTAATAGTGTCCCTTGCCATCAGTCGAACCCACTCCAACTTCAGTGGTATTGTAATTTACGTCCCCAAGTCAAGGATAGTAGGTCAACAATTTAGTCCAGCTGTCCGGTGTAGGGGTTGAATCCATTACCTCGGCTTCAGCACATCGGATGTTTAAGAACACGTACTTTTAACCATTTGGCCATGCTGACCTATGGACTTGCCTGATGATCTTAACATCCTTTATCTCTTTTGCCATCAACCCGTGTCTCATTATTTGCATTATATAAACAAATGCACTAGTACTGATGGGCGCTTACAGAAGTAGTTGGCTCTCCCTGTGCTTTGTTGAGCCATCATCTGTGGTTGAGGGGTGAGTGAAATAGTTTCCCAATTCTCCGACAAACTGAGACACATGCGATTTGGGAGCAAATAGCTCTGTTTTTATTTTGATTGTATAAGACGTCGGCTGTTAGAAAGCAATGGCAAATGTTGTCTTTTTTTTCGCATATCCTTTACAGGACATCGCTGTCAACATCAGCATCTTTCAGTTGATTGGTGATTTCTTGGCAAGATTACGCTCAGTAGTTTGCCATTGCTTTCTGAGCGACCAGCTGACATACCCCGTAAGTTACAAACACGGCGAGAACCCTACCGATTCTCGCGCAGGTTACGTTACGAATGTGAATATATGGGATTACAGAGAAAGACGTTAACCCCTGGGCCAGGGAGACCAGGAATGGCAAATTACTATACATAAAATTGCCTCGTAAATAGCCAATAAATGCTGGAGTTGACTGCAACAGCATGTACAGAACATGCAGGTAGCTTGAACTGTATAGTTACATAAACAAACACATGTAGTATTATTTGGCGCTCACAGAAAGAGTAGAAAGTAGTAGAAACTATAGGATGCACTAGAAAACATAAAATTTGAAAGCTATAGTTACTGACCGGGATTCGAACCTGTCACCTCCAAATGGCGACAGCGCCTCGCTGCAGGAACAAGTGTACATCGACGCATGACCAACTAGACACTCCAAAAAGTGTCTTCATTAGTCATGTCTATCATATACATGAACCTACAACTATGGAATAAGTACAGAATTACAGTCCAATGTGTTTGTTATTTGACCTATGCTGGTTTAATATAAATTATGAGACCTATGGTGCTATCTCAATGGTTTGATACGAATTCTGTCCATATTCCATAGTTGTAAGTTCATGTGTGTATGATAGACACAACTAATGAAGACATTTATTTTGGAGTGTCTAGTTGGTCATGCGTCGAAGTACACTTGTTACTGCAGCGAGGCGCTGTTGCCATTTGGAGGTGACAGGTTCAAATCCCGGTCGGTAACTATAGCTTTCAAATTTTACGTTGTCTAATGCGTCCTCTAGTCTCTACTTCTTTCTTCACCTTCTGTGAGCGCCAAATAATTCTACGTGTGTTTATTTATGTAACCGTTTCAGTGGCCTCAACTGGTTTGCCAATTGATTTCCTGTGTGTAATACGTTGAACTGTATAATAACATTGTCGAATATGCCACTTTATGTGATACTTGTTCAGAGACATACAGATAGTAAGAGACCCAGACTTTCTTCGGCCGGCTGTAATGACAGCCATGTTCTGCACAGGGCTTGCTTCATGCTGGTGGTGGTGGTACTTGTATGTTTTATGTTGTTTGATGTGCCTTTTGCCATTGTTGATCTCACATATACCACAGCCTATAATCTATTTTGATGATGATAGATGTAGCCAGCATAATATGTTTTTTGCTGCAGTAGCTGCCAAATGGGAAATAAAGAGGGCAATTATGAACAAACAAAGCTAGGAGTATGAGAGAGATGTGTTTTGTCACCAGATCTCTTCTCCCTCTTTAGCGAAGTAATAATGAGAGAGATCAAAGAGAAGCCAGTAATACTAATTGGAGGTTATAATATAAATAATATACGCGGTACAGATGACACAGTATTGGTGGCAGATACTGCAAAAGATCTACAACAATTGTTGGGCATTGTAGTAATGGAGAGTGCAAAGAAATGACTCTCCTTGAATAATCAAATCAAGAAAATTGTAACAGTGGTTATGTCATAAAAATTTGACACCAAAATGTGAAATGGAAATTGAAGGGGAAATTCATAACCAAGTGGATAATTTTAAATGCCTAGGGGCATTTATAACTTTAGACGGAAGGTGCACAACAGAGATTTGGAGCAGAATAGGGCAAGCAAAAGCTGCATTTCAGAAAATGAAAAGTATCTGAATAAGTCATTATCATTGAATGTAAGAAAGAGAGTGCTGAACTGCTATATGGAACCTGTTGTGCTGTATGGCTGTGAATCTTGGAATGTAAATGAACAAATTAGGAAGAACTTCGAAGCAACGGAGATGTGGTTCTTGAGACAAATGTTGCGAATTCCTTGGACTGCCAGAGTAACGACAATTGACTGAAAGAGGCTAATGAAACTAGAACATTATATACAACAATAAGAAAGAGACAAACAGCTTTCTTTGGTCATGTGATGAGAAGAGAGGCATTGGAGAGCATTGTAACGACTGGAAAGATCGAGGGGAAGAGAGGCAGAAGCAGACCAAGAGAGATGATGCTGGATGGATTTAGACGGTGGCATGGAGGAATATCAGCAGCTGAGTTAATCATAAATGACATAAATAAAGGCATAAATAAAGGTATAATATGCCATAAAGAACAGGCATAGATAAGGTGTAATAAGCATTTAAGCAGAAGAAAAATACTCACATTCTACATGTGAACATAGAAGAAAACCCGCTCAACAACAGCATCACATCTTGGAAACTGAAATACTTCGGCCATAATAAACATCAGAGGCTGGGGGAGAACAGTGTTGGAAGGTGTGGTGTCTGGTAGAGGAGGCTGGGGTCGACCAGGATGAAGTCTGACACAGAACATTGCAGACGTCTTGGGGCATGAGGCGGGGTAAATAGCAAGCAAAGAGAAACTGTTGGCTGAGCCATGATGAGAGCGATCATCTACAAATGACCTTCCACATAATGATGAATGTGTATCCTGCAGAAGTATGGCTCATATAGCAGAACAAAGTTACGACAATGTCTTGTGTCATTATCATCATCATTGCTGATGTTCCATTTCATACTTGTCTGCGCCCGCGTGTTGCTGGGGCCCATACGGGGGAGCAAAGAATAGTAACATTGTTGCCTACCATGCATGTCATAAGAGGCGACTAAGGAGGATATGGTTCCGTCGCCGTGCTACTGTGTGGCACAACACTGTGAGCTGTGAGTTTCGTGTGGAATGCTTTTATATCTGTCCGCGGTTGTGTGTAGCGTGAACTGCATGTTTGGAACAATGGCGGCCGGCTGTTGCTGGATTGACTGGTTTGCCTTTTCGGCTCACGAGTACATTGTTCAGGAGACTCCTGGGAGTCGCCGCTGGAGGTACGGAGTTCGTGCAGCACTATCGGCGGGTCGTCCTGTGGAAAGAGACCGAGTCATACGGGATAAACCCGGGTCAATGAAGTCTTTCTGGTGACTGCCATTTCCATCGACGATGAACTGTATTTTTCATGGAGGACTTTTGTGTTGGCATTCTGGCGGCGGCATTATGCAGTGTACCTGTACGGGCTGTTGGCTTGCCGATACTCTTGTCTGTTCCATTGTTCACTTTTGGCAGTGAGGAGCATTTTGTGTGATATTCACTAGCACAGGAATGGAGCAATATAGGGACAACCCGTTGCCGTGAAGTTGGAGCCACGACTAACTAACTAACTTGTCTGTCTTGTGCTGCTGTCTTGAATTAATTCCCTGCGTTTGTACAGATAGATCTATACATTCTAAATAACATATCTTGTGCATTGGTGCCAAATAAAGATGCAGTAATAATTGTCTTGGTGTTCTCTCTATTCTTCTTCTTCGTTCATCCGGGTTTTTTTTTTGGATGTGATTGCGTTGTGCCTGTTTACAGCAGAGCTGCGTTCTTGCGCCGTTAGGCCGACACATCCGACTTCTGCGGGCATTTGTTGACCGGGTTAATCCTTCCCGGGGGTTTCTTAGGACGTTTGACTCTCACTGGTGTGGTGTTATCTCCCATTCTAGTTGGCCCATATAGAACAGCCAAAGACATCCTGGTCAGCCCTCAAGGGAAGGCAGGGGCAGACCATGGGCATTCCCCGCCATCCAAGGAGGCTTCCATAATTGCAGAGCCAATACACAGCGCTCTGGTACTGGGCTCACCCAAGGAATCGTCACGTCCTGCACATGGCTGCTTAGCCTCACTTCCGTATATTGGGCCTTCCGTTCACCATAGGCTGTTCTTCCGGAAACCAGAAGAATGCAGTGTGCAGATGACATCCACACAGTGAGCTTTCGACTCGGACTTTCCGCGCAATGGATTTGCTATCCGAGCAATATTCCATTTCGTGCCACTAGGACACTTTTCCACCTTATTTGAAGCCCACACAGTGAGCTTTTGATTCGGACTTTCCACGTTGATTCGGACTTTCCACGTAATGGATTTGCTATCCGAGCAATATTCCATTTCATGCCTCTGGGAGGCTTTTGTAACCGACATACCTGTGGTATGAAGTGTGGCAGTCTGAATACTTCTTCATACACCTTTAAATGTCAACCTGTATGTAGTTAAAGTAAGCTGCGGTCAACTTGAGCTTGTTGATATCTCCATAGAGCTTGTCCTCAAATGAAGCAGGTGTGGGCCAAAATATCTTTCTCTGTTCTGCATATATTGGGCAATCCTGCAGCAAATGTTTTGCTGTCATTTTTCCAGTTCGACAATTACATTCATCGGTATCTCCTATTTTTAGTTTATTGAACAAGTGGTATTTCAGCCTGTTATGTCCTGTGCGGAGTCTGAAGATTGCTACTTGTTCTCTTCGGTCGAGTTTGTAATATGCATCATCCTTCTGGTGGCCTGGATGCTCTGATTCCCATTTGGTTTTATAGGTGCTTTTTATCAACCTCTTTGCCTCATTGTAAGTTATGTCTATGTCAGGCTGTGGTAGTCGTCCGCCCTCTTTTGCCAGTCTGTCAGCCTCTTCATTTCCAGGTATACTGCAATGTGATGGGATCCACTGTATTACAACTTTTTTGGATTTCTGGCTTAGACCATGGAGTGCTGCTCTTAGGTCAGCTATTTCTGTGCTGTTATTGCTCTTCAGTATTGAGACAGCTGACTTTGCATCTGTGAAGATAGCTATTTGCTTCTCTTTATTTTCCTCCATCAAGAGCATTTCTGCTGCAGTTTTCAGAGCCTCTACCTCTGCTTTGAAGTTACTTGAAAACTTTCCAGTTGCCACTGAATGTGTTTTTGTCACTCCATTTTTTAAATTTAGGAGAATTCCTCCTCCTCCATTCTCTATTGAATTTTTGGCTGATCCATCTGTATATGCATGGGTCCAATTGCTGCTTGGGTAATGTTCTTTTATGTAGTTTAGGGTTATTTCTCTTCTTTCGGTTTCATGCTGAGTGTTCTTTTTCTCAATACCAGGAATGTTTTCTATCATCTCAGGCAGTTGCTGCTGTCTCCAAGCTGGGAAGTTGTGTGCATAGTAAATGGGCTTGACTGTTGATATGTTAAGTATGGGATCTGCCCTAATCTTTCGTTTTGCAGTTTCTACAAAGTTGCTACGCTTCAGTCTTCCTTTTCCAAAACCATTAAACCTGTTATACATAGGGTGGTCTGTCAATCTTCTAAATTTTTCTGCTTGTTGCTGGGCTCTGCTATCTCTTCTGTCCTGCATTGGTTGTAAACAAGTGATCTTTTCTAGTTCATTAATAGGCGTTGTCTTCAGGCTTCCAGTTATGATTCGCATTCCTTGGTTTTGGACTCTACTTATTTTGTTAAAGTTTGACTTAGCTGCTGTTGCCCAAGCTGCAATGCCATATTCCAGTACTGGCCTCACCCGTCCAGTATATAGCTTCTTGAGAACTTTCTCATCTGCTCCCCACGTTGTACCAGCAAGCTTTTTCATGATTGCCATTCTTTGCCTTGCTCTTGTTCGATTTTTCTCAACCTGTGTTTTCCATGTCAGGCGACGATCAAAGGTGACTCCGAGATAGTTTGGATTTTCTTCATGGCGCAATATTTTTCCATTCAATACCAGCTTAGGTTGCTGAGTTTTATTTGAGAGGGAGAACACTGTGCATGTTGTTTTCTCCTCACTTATCTTCACTAGCCATGATTTTGACCAGTCCTCTAGTGCTAATAGGGCTTGCTGTATTCTGCTGTTAGCTGTACTAATATATTCTTCAGATGTCCATATGGCTAGGTCATCTGCAAAGGATGATGTGTGTACTCTGGCTGGAAAATTTTCCGTGATGTCGTTTATATATGCTAGGAATAATGTTGGTGAAAGAACTCCTCCTTGGGGGACACCTTGCTCCAACAGCATCATTTTGCTGGTTTGTCCTTGTACTTTTGTCCTGGCAGTTCTGTTCTCAAGGTAGTGGCTGATCCATTTGTACATTTTCCCACAAACATGCATTTTTTGCAGTTTTACTTTCAGTCCTTCCTTCCATACTTTATCAAATGCTTTTTCTAAATCTATCCAGACCGCTAGTGTGTGCGTTTTCTCTTGGAAGGCATCCTCTATTTCCTGAGCTATATAGGTTATTTGATCTTCAGTGGATCTGTACTTTCTGAATCCTGCTTGGTGTGGTGTTAAGAGTTTGTTTTCTTCCAGATGCCATGTAAGCCTGCCATTGATAATGCGTTCCATTAATTTTCCTACACAGCTAAGTAGACTGATAGGATGATAGCCATTTGGTTCTTCCAGGTCTTTTCCTTTCTTTGGGACTGGTATTAGTATAGCTTCCTTCCATGCCTGTGGGACTATTCCCCTCTTCCAGCTGTAATTTAGGACTGCTAGTAGTTTCTTTTTTGCCTTTGTCCCTAGTCCTATTAGCATTTCATTTGTGATTCCATCCTTTCCTGGTGATTTCTTCTTTTTTAGGGTATTCATTGCCTGTTCCATTTCTTCCATTGTTAGATTTGCCATCATATATTCTGCTGCTGTCTCTGTACATCTATGATGTATCTGTTTATCTTTGATTGCTTTCTTCTGTTCGTCTGTAATATCAATGTGGTTTTCATTTGCATAGTGTTCCATTAGTGCATTTGCAGCCTTTTTTCCTGTAAGCAAGGCATTTCCTTGTTTAATTGTTATTTGTTTGTTTCTAGGTCCTTCATTGTTCATGGCTTTCACTAGTTTCCATAGTTTGTTTCCATCCCTGTCAAAATTCAGGTTTTCTGTTTTTTCCCTCCAACGATCTCTTGTTGTTTGATTTACTGTTCTTTTATATTTTGCTGAGATGGCTTTGAGAGAGATATTCGCTTCAATTGTTTGTTTTCTCTCTGCTGTCTTCCTGGCATCTTCAACTTTGTCCTCCAAACTTTGTAGTTCTTCAGTCCAGTATGGTTTGTAATTTTTCCTCGCTCCTCTAGGAATGGACTCAGCGGCTGCCTGTATTATCGCTCTGTTTAGACTTTCCACCATTTGTTGTATGTTGGCATATCGTGTATTTATGTTTTCACAATATTTGTCTGTTAGTATGGCAAATCTGTCCCAATCTGCTCGTTTGTAATTCCATCGGGGCAAGGGCTTTTGCTCCTGAGGGACATACTCCATATTCATTACAAGCTTGATTGGTCTGTGGTCACTACCTGCTAATTGGTCCAGCACATGGCGGTCGATTTTGTGGAGGATGTCTCCTGTGCAGAAAGCTAAGTCTGGAGTAGAAGTGGTAAGCCATCTTCTGGAGTAGAAGCTCGGTGTGTCATCCGCTTTGTTAAGTAGATGGAGATTTGAGTCTATTTCCCAGTCCTCCACTTCATCTCCTCTTTTGTCAGTATCTGGGTATCCCCATCTTTCTGAACGGCTATTAAAGTCTCCGACAATAATGCAATTTGTGTCAGTTATTTTCATGTTTGAGAGTGTAAGATCCTTATCTGCTGGGCTATAAAGATTGTAAATTCTTATTTTCACGTCCTTTATCATTATATCAACACCTATAATTTCTGTTTGGTTGTCAGAGATGTTCTCTCTATTCAAGACTATAAGATGAATGAACAAAGAGTGAAAGGTCATTATTACTAAGTGCCTTGACAGCTGGTATGGATGAACATGCATGCCTCTGCATAGCTTTTGTTCTCTAGCAAAATGCATCATGTGCTGATATCTTTCCATGCCAGTTGAGGCTTTCAAAGACTTTATATTGACGCCTTCCTCTCTCTCTCTCTGTTTCCACCGATCTCATCGGTTGATCCCAGTTTTTCAGTTCTCATAATACAGCCAAATAATGTTGACTGCCTCCTTATGATGTTTGTTACAAGATGTCTGTGTGTCTTAAAGTCTTTTCTGCTTTTGTTTTTTCCCACCATGAAATGAGTTGAGTTATGTTGTACTGTTTCATCAAGTCTGTGACTCAGCATAGTTGATTCTGACAAGCATGTTCTCAGGTTTGCTTTCTCTAGCCTTTGACATTCCTGTCTAGCTTAAGGCTTTTGTATTGCTTCATCTGATCCCTTCTCCGGACCTCACATACATGGATGACTCAATCAGTGGCTGTGCCTCTGTTGCTAGGTCTTGGAGTCATTTAGTTTGTATACTTTGCCCCAATATAAAATTCCATATCTCAGTAACCAACTGAGGGAAAATGAGATTTAGCGTGTAACCTTATCATTATGTCCACCTAACAAAAAAATTTTGTTCTGGAGATTGTACAGCAGATTTCAAAGTTTGTTTATATGTGGTATATAATTTACGGGTCAGAGATGAAATGCACATTATTATAAATGTATTACGTCTTCACATGGAAACATTAGCATTGAATAGTTAATTTTCTCGTGGGACATGGGATTGGCCTTATGACAAGAGCCTCGCGTAGTGGAACGGGGCATTACTGTAAAACAAGTTTGTTAGCGAGAAATCACTAGTTTTTCACCAAAACATCAAAGAAATGTCGCCGCTTTTCCATGATTTAAGCTGCTTTTGGACCTATCAAAGACATATTCCTTGGGTGGGGGTAAATATAAGACAGGCAGGAAAAATTTCATAACGATGCAACAGTTTCAAAATAATTGATCGCGAATGAAGGCATTCATTTCTGGACAGATTATAGAACAGCCAGCCCTTCTGTCACTTCAAGGTGAAGTCACAGCAGCGAAGTCTCATTCATAATATTTAGGTTACTAATTATGGCTGTTCATCATCTAATCTTCTTAACCAGGCATCCTTGCTATGTGTATATCCAATGCAGGGCAGGAACTTTTCTGTATTGGAAGTACTATGGTGTTTGCAATATGCCTCTCACATGTTACATTATGTTATCACGCTCAACATCCCCACACCTTGGGTATTCCCATGCGTGCTCGGTCTTCCAATGCAGCAGCCATCTCAAAGTATCCCTACTCACTGCATGAGAATGGAGGTGGAAGCAGTCACAGCACCATCTGTTGGTTAGAGGAGACCACTGTAACACATTGTCTTCATCACGGACTCAAGGAGCAAGCTTAGTAAAGTGGAGAAAGGAATGTTTCATGTGGCATGGCTCGCCTTGCTTCAGAGGTCACAGATTGTGAGAATTGTATGGATTTTTTGCCCTGGCCAAGCAAGAGTGCAGGGGAATGAACAGGCTGATAGGCTGACAGGGAGTGCACCTCTTGGTGGTAGATTACTTATGGACAAGGGGGATGTGGTTGTGTGTCTGTGGGACCAGGTGGAGAAAGTGGGGGGACAGACAGAACCCTATGTGGAAAGGATGAGAATGCAGGGGTTCTGGTAGAATCTCAAAATTGAGAGGGAAGACCAGGAGAACTTTCAAGCAGACAGCGGTAGGAACAATTAGTAGTGTGACTCTTTGCTGGCTGTTGAACGATGGGATGGAGTGCGTATGGAAATGGCCTGAGTGTAGTGATGTCAGTTCTTAGCTCAACTCAACTACGATTTATGAGCTAAGAACCAACATCACCGCACTCAGGATATTCCCACATACGGTTTTCATTTTTTGCTTGTAGAGCTTATTGGTTTTTCGGTCTTTATCAAAGAACAACAAAAACAAAAAGGTAAACAATATATAAAACATGAACAACATAAATTCCCTGAACGGATGTCCAATCCATTAGAATGGGATATATTTAAAACAAAATACTTTTTACTGTTTCGTTCTGGCTGATCCATTGATAAAGACTTCAGTTGCACCTTCACTATATCTGTGTGTGTGTTCTTCCATCCGTCTAGCTTCTCTTCATATTTTGCAATTGTCCAGTAATGTGTCAGAAAACAATTTCAGCTCTGTATATTAATACCTTTTTAATGCCTCAAAAACAATATATATATATATTCTGACAAACAAGGGCAGTCATAATTAAAATAGTTGTTCTCCAAAAGGGATGGCATTATTGAGCAAATGAAAACATGCCTGCTATCTTCTTTGATAGCCAGCACTTGTATCTGTGTACACACACAACTGCATGAATGAATGCAGCTGTGTCAGCTTATAGTTGCACAAAGTCCTGCACATAATCTCCACAACATAATATAAAACTGGCTTATGTGTTTGTATAATTTAGGATTTACATGCTTGGAGAAGCCGTGATGGTAGAGTAGTTAGAATGCTGGCCACTAATACCAGGGGGAAAAAGTCCTGCCCGTGATCAGATGTTAGATCACTTGCTCACGTACACATGCAAAGTGGTGAGACAAATTCTATCCTACGCACTACACTGCCAAAGCAGAAATTAGACAACAATTTGCAGATAACGCATTGACCAAATTTCTTTCTTCACCATCACATGGGATATTCTGGAAAACAGTCTGGCTAACAATTGAAGGCCTGACATGGTCTCCAATTGTGATGCAGCCTGCAGAGGTATAAACACTTGACGTGCTGCAAGATTGCAAATGCCACAGCAATTATTCCAAGTAATGGTTGATAGCCAGCACCCACATCTTGCACACCTCATATGGAGGACTTGAGTATGCTTGAACTAAACATGCAGTTTACCTACTGGGGTAGAACAAAATCTTCAACATACTCTATTGACAAGTAATTAAAAGTGAACAACTTGGCACAATTGAGCTCTGATACAAGCAGTTAGCCTACTGGGGTAGAATCAAGTCTTCAACATCCCTACTGACTGTAAAAGTGAACAACTCGGTACAACTGTGCTGTGGTACAAGCAGTTAGCCTACTGGGGTAGAATCAAGTCTTCAACATCCCTACTGACTGTAAAAGTGAACAACTCGGTACAACTGTGCTGTGGTACAAGCAGTTAGCCTACTGGGGTAGAATCAAGTCTTCAACATCCCTATTGACTGTAAAAGTGAACAACTCGGTACAACTGTGCTGTGATACAAGCAAGCATATCTAACCCTCAGAAAGAAGCTGACAGAAAACCACTGCAGTATGAAGATGATGAAGCAAGTTCTATGGAATGATGTAGGCAAATACCATGCCATACCAACCACTGCAGTATGAAGACGAAGAAATAAATGTTCTATGGAATGATGCAGGCAAATACCATGCCATACGAACCACTGCAGTATGAAGACGAAGAAATAAATGTTCTATGGAATGATGCAGGCAAATACCATGCCATACGAACCACTGCAGTATGAAGACGAAGAAATAAATGTTCTATGGAATGATGCAGGCAAATACCATGCCATACGAACCACTGCAGTATGAAGACGAAGAAATAAATGTTCCATGGAATGATGTAGGCAAATACCATGTCATCCCAACCACTGCAGTATGAAGATGAAGAAACAAGTTCTATGGAATGATTTAGCAAATACCATGCCATACCAACCACTGCAGTATGAAGATGAAGAAACAAGTTCTATGGAATGATTTAGCAAATACCATGTCATCCCAACCACTGCAGTATGAAGATGAAGAAACAAGTTCTATGGAATGATTTAGCAAATACCATGCCATACCAACCACTGCAGTATGAAGATGAAGAAACAAGTTCTAAGGAATGATTTAGCAAATACCATGCCATACCAACCACTGCAGTATGAAGATGAAGAAACAAGTTCTATGGAATGATTTAGCAAATACCATGCTATACCAACCACTGCAGTATGAAGATGAAGAAACAAGTTCTATGGAATGATTTAGCAAATACCATGCCATCCCAACCACTGCAGTATGAAGATGAAGAAACAAGTTCTATGGAATGATGCAGGCAAATACCATGCCATACGAACCACTGCAGTATGAAGATGAAGAAACAAGTTCTATGGAATGATGCAGGCAAATACCATGTCATCCCAACCACTGCAGTATGAAGACGAAGAAATAAATGTTCTATGGAATGATGCAGGCAAATACCATGCCATACGAACCACTGCAGTATGAAGATGAAGAAACAAGTTCTATGGAATGATGCAGGCAAATACCATGTCATCCCAACCACTGCAGTATGAAGACGAAGAAATAAATGTTCTATGGAATGATGCAGGCAAATACCATGCCATACCAACCACTGCAGTATGAAGATGAAGAAACAAGTTCTATGGAATGATGCAGGCAAATACCATGCCATACGAACCACTGCAGTATGAAGACGAAGAAATAAATGTTCTATGGAATGATGCAGGCAAATACCATGCCATACGAACCACTGCAGTATGAAGATGAAGAAACAAGTTCTATGGAATGATGCAGGCAAATACCATGTCATCCCAACCACTGCAGTATGAAGATGAAGAAACAAGTTCTATGGAATGATGCAGGCAAATACCATGTCATCCCAACCACTGCAGTGTGAAGATGAAGAAACAAGTTCTATGGAATGATGCAGGCAAATACCATGTCATCCCAACCACTGCAGTATGAAGATGAAGAAACAAGTTCTATGGAATGATGCAGGCAAATACCATGTCATCCCAACCACTGCAGTATGAAGATGAAGAAACAAGTTCTATGGAATGATGCAGGCAAATACCATGCCATACCAACCACTGCAGTATGAAGATGAAGAAACAAGTTCTATGGAATGATTTAGCAAATACCATGCCATACCAACCACTGCAGTATGAAGATGAAGAAACAAGTTCTATGGTACGATGTAGGCAAATACCATGCCATACCAAGACTGTCTAGACAGACAACATGGTCAGTAAAATCATGATGGCATCAACTGCTGTAGGAAAGTTACGTCTTGTGAAGTGAAGCTGTAGAAAAGTTACGTCTTGTGAAGTGAAGCTGTAGGAAAGTTATGCCTTGTGACGTGAAGCTGTAGGAAAGTTATGTCTTGTGAAGTGAAGCTGTAGGAAAGTTACGGCTTGTGAAGTGAAGCAGACACCACTGGCACCATGCCATCTTGACAGATGATTGTTACATTGTGCTTCAAAAAAAAAAAAGCCCATGCAGCATGATCTCTCACTTGGCCTGCCTAGTTACTCCACAGGAAAGGTAACACCAATACAAATGTCATTAAAAATGCTGACTATAAATCACACCAAAAATAACTGGAAAATCTGTTACTGTCATAATATCATAATACACCATGTAAATACTGTGATACACCAAACACTGTCTAAACAGAAATCATATGCAAATTATTATGGTGTTATTGTGAAAATATGAAGTGATGACGGGGAATATCACAGTCTGAGCTGAAATCACATACCAAATATTGCAGTGTTACTCACTATAGAGAAAAATACACCTCATTGACTGAAGCAGATAAATGCCACGCTATAATAACGACTAATCAAAAATCATATACAAAATATTGCAGCACCACTTAATAAAAATGTGAATGGGTGCAGGGAGCAGCATATACATTTAGCTGTGAGGATGTCCAAATATGGTTATACATACAATTAGGAGGAATAACATGGCCAGAGAAGAAAACAAACAGAAGTATTAACCCTTTACAAGGCAGGACGGCCATTTCCGTCCGATGCCTTTAACGAGCGGATCGTCCGATTACGTCCGATACTATTATGCATTTTAAAAACGCGATCTCTCGGCTTTCCGATACTTCCGACGGCTACTTTCGCTTTCGCCGACAGCTTGACAACGTGGCCGCCATTTGTAAACGCACTATTATGAATTTAAACGGACTTATTTTGATAGTTTTCGGGGTTTTTACGCTGTTTTTCAAAACGAATTTCGGCGATTCTTCAAGTGATAGCCGAGATTTCGCTCTGTTCAATTTAAGTGACATTAAAGGGCACGAAGTTGACTATTAATAGGAGCTAGATATCAGTGCAAAGCGTTACTTTGCATTAGCAGTCTGAGTCGGACTTTAAAGAAAGTGATTATGATTCTGAAAATGTGATTGTAAATTGCCGTATAGATGACGGAAAATCACAAACAACATGCCGTATTTCGTAAATATTTGTGTTCATATATGGAGATATTCTGCATGCTTTTCCCTTCATTGTGTTGTTTATTTAACTAAAATCGGTTGACTAACACCTTATTTGTGATGTTTTTACTAACGCGACCTGAAATTTTACCGAACCTGAAAAAATCTTGCCCGTTCAGGGCTAAAAAACGGACAAGCGTCTGCCCTGTAAAGGGTTAAACTGAGATTGAAGAAAACAATGAATTAAATAAAAATCAGACAATTAAAGTACTTCGGCTTTGATTGATTGAGAATCGGCATTGTAACATTTTGGTAGGAGACATAGACGTCCCATCTCCTGCTGCAACTGTCTCAAGGTGTAGATGCTACGAATACTTCCACTGACACACTGGTTGTAAGCACGTCCACTATGTCCCCATACATCCACACATAACTCTTAATTAGAGCATCCTTGAATGTGTCTTTTGCTATTACGCATTCATACAGTCTACAGTATCTTTTGCTATTACGCATTCATAAGTCTACAGTACGTCTGCCATGTCCATGATGAGTGTTCCAACTGCTGACTCTTTTGCTATCAACTGATCCCCTTGCTGGTTACTTCAAACTCTAGCTTGTCCCTGCAGACAATACATCCATGCAAACCCCTGCAAGAGACTTCAGCCTTATGAGAAACACATCTTGTTAAAGGATATTCCACAGAGAAATCAGGAGGGAAAATGTGCAAGGGAAGATTAAGCTACTTGTAGGTTGATAACATAGTAGCCTTCAAGAAAGCATCTTACAGATGCAGGATAGAGTGCCGGAATATATCACTATAGCTAACCTCCAATGTGGAGATGGCACTTGTTGAAGATTCAAAAATCACACAGAAAATATCACAGTATCACATAATACAAATGTGAGGGAATGCAAGCAAATACCATGTGATTACAACATGAACCAACTCCAGTAAAAATGTAAATACTTGGAATGGCCCATGCCAAAAAGGAATACTTGACTTAATAAACATGATGGCAAGCCATGTTCACACAATAACAATACAAATATGACTGCAGTAATGTGAAAAGTCTGTATAAATCAATGTAAAAAATATATAAAACATCTTCAGTCCAAAAATCGAGAGTATTAGAATAGAAAAAGTCATCCAGCAAGTGCGATGTTGGTACACTGTGCTGTGACTGAACAGTCCCGTTATAAATTCATACACTGCGACATACAAATCTTATCACATCATATCGTGACATACAAAGAAGGCTAGATTTGATCACATCATCTTACATAGCGCTGATGTTATCACATAATACTGTGGCATAAAGTGATGGTGACACATGATAACGTGAGTTATAAAGTGAAGTTTTCATTTCAGAATGTGAGTGGAAATGCTTTCACATCCTGAAGCATAAAGTGACGATGATAACAAACCATGTTGTGAGCTATAAAACCGAGGGATTTTCACATAAAGTTGAGATGTAATTACATCATATTGTGAATTATAAAGTAGAGATATGAATTATAAAGTGATATCGCCTGTATTTTAACGTTTACATATACTGTGAATGATAAATTACACATGGTATCACATCATGCTGTAAATAATACTGCTGAGAACTTTTTACATTACATTTTCTTGCAGACCAGATATGTTATCACATCTTATTGTGAATTATAAAGTAGAGATCACATCAGACTGTGGATTATAAAGATATCGTATCACACTGTGAATTATAAAGTAGAGATATGCTATCACACCTCACTGTGAATTATAAAGTAGAGATATGCTATCACATCACACTGAATTATAAAGCAGAGATGTTATCACATCACACTGTGAATTACAAAGTAGAGATGTAAGTGCAGCAAATGTGAATTATAAAGTCGAGGGCTTTTCACATTACACATTATTACAGACCAGAGATGTTAACACATCATACAGTGAATTACAAAGTGCAGTTGTGATCACATCATCACTAAGAGCTATAAAGTGAAAACAACATAATTTGCATTAATAAAGGGAGACAACACACAAAGTGAATCATAAAAGTTAATTGCTTGTCCTTTATAAAATGTTGCAGTCAACCCCAGCATTGATTGGATGTCTGTGATTTTCTAGGCAGCTTCACCATCAGTAATTTGCTATTGCTTTCTGAACGGCTGATGCTCATATCATTGTGAAAATGAACGGAAAGCAATCTACTCGTAAATCACCTACCCCAGTATGAAAATGTGTTTACTACCTACAGGCATCGGTGTGAATTATAAAGTGCAGATATTTTAACATCTTGGGGTGAATTAAAAGGTTAATTTGTTAGTTACATGACAATTGACTTAATATAGTTTACAAGTTATCACATCAAGGTAAGAATGATAAGGTGAACGTGTAATCATATTATAATGTGGCTTCATAAAGTTTACAAATGACCACATCATACAGTGACTTTATAAAGCTGAAATATTACATTGCACTGTGGATTATTAAATGGTGATATTAATCACATTGCACTATTAAATATGGATGTACAATAGGTGAAGAATTATTAGAAAGCTATGATGTACATTTGGGGTGACAAAAATTAAAACACTGGTAAACGTCTTTAGTATCTGAAAACATATGAAGTATATTTTGGTGCTTCCATTTATGTCCTTGTTTGGCATCTGTTTATATTCAATTAGGAAGTGACAAACAATTACAGACTGGTATAATGATCTGTCATAGCACTAGAACTTCCATTCAACTCTCAAAACCAGGGAGTATGTTGGATTTCTTGACCAGGACAAAGTGGCGTGGTGGGAAACTAGCAGTCAGACAGATTGGCTGGGTCTACACAAGGCAGATGTGGTCGGGGCCTTTGGCATCATGTGTTTAGTGCAGAAAAACAGGTAGATGATCACAGCTTGGAGAGAATGGTGCTGCAGGGGGTGACCAGTGGATCTGGCTGACACATGAAACTGCCAGGAAAGGCCAGATGGACAAATAATCAGACTGCTACCATTAGTACCGAGACTCTTCACTGGCTGTTAACCCTTTACAGGTCACAGCGTCCGATTCCGGCCGATGCCATAAAACGATCGTAGCGTCCGATTCCGGCCGATACTATTATGCATTGTAAAATCGCGATCTCTCGGCTTTCCGACACTTCCGACGTCTACTTTCGCTTTCGCCGACAGCTTGACAACGTGGCCGCCATTTGTAAACGCGATAGTATGAACTTGAACGGACTTTTAAGGACAATTTTTGATAGTTTTCGGGATTTTTACGCTGTTTTTCAAAATGGATTTCGGCGATTCTTCAAGTGATAGCCGAGATTTCGCTAGGTTCATTTTAAATGACATTAAAGAGCACGAAGTTGACTATTAATCGGAGCTAGATATCAGTGCAAAGCGTTACTTTGCATTAGCAGTCTGAGTCGGACTTTAAAGAAAGTGATTATGATTCTGAAAATGTGTTTGTAAATTGCCGTATAGATGACGGAAAATCACAAACAACATGCCGTATTTCTTAAATATTTGTGTTCATATATGGATTACCGGCAACAATCACATGAGTAACATATTCTGCATGCTTTTCCCTTCATTTTGTTGTTTATTTAACTAAAATCGGTTGACTAACACCTTATTTGTGATGTTTTTACTAACGCGACCCGAAATTTTACAGAACCTGAAAAAATCTTGCCCGTTCAGGGCTAGAAAATGGACAAGCGTCTGCCCTGTAAAGGGTTAAAGATGAGGACGGAGCATGAATGGGATTGTGCCGAGTGCTGTGATGTCAGTTCTTGACTCAACTCAACCCATAGCACTACAACACTTGTGGAAGCCACAGAAATTAAACCTAATACCAAACTTAGAATCTTCTTCTTCTTCTTCTTCTTCTGCTGCTTTCATTCAGAGAGCTTTTTGGATGTGATTGTGTTGTGCCTGTTTACAGCAGAGCTGCATTCTTGCGCCGTTAGGCCGACACATCCGACTTCTGCGGGCATTTGTTGACCAGGTTAACCTTCCTGGGGCTTAGAATATTCAATGCTGATTTCTAATCAGTATGGATTAGAAACATGAATAAAACAATTACTAATAAACTACAAACATTCATACACTGGTGCTTGTTCAGAATAGAAGAACTAAGTTGGTATGACAGAATCACTAATGTGGAGTTTATAGGGAGAAATAAACCAATTTCAGCAAATCAAGGATAGGACACACATTAAGAAAACATCTTAACAGTATAACTAGAAAAACCTTTCTTTAGAGCCAACAGGACAAAAGAAACAGAGGGAGATCTAAAAAGACACAGAGAAGAGAATAAGAGATGAATAATATGGGGAGGACACCAGAGATGGCAAAAGATTGCCACAAGACAGCTTGCCACGAGTTGGTTGAAAGCTACATAGGTGTATAAAAGACTGAGAAAGAAGAAGACGCACATTTAGTATGTGAAACAAACACATTTCAGTGCTTCTATGTCTTTGTACTTCATCTGTGTTTCATATCTTATCATATAGATGGTCATAAAAATTATGACAAAATTACTACATGAAAGCAAATGAAATATATCATTTTTATGCTGGCAATTATGTAATTGCACAGGCAATATTTAAAGGTAATATTAAATATATACAAAGGTAATATTTCAGTTTTATAAAGTCACTGTATGATGTGGTCATTTTTACACTTTGTGAAGCCACATTATAATATGATTACACAGTTCGCCTTATCATTCTCACCTTAATGTGATAACTTGTACACTATTCAAGACCTCTTCATTACATTGTTGAATTATGATTTCTTTTTCCCCGTACACCCTCAGACAACAATATGAATAAATGCAAAGAAAGCAGTATCATATTTTGTAGTGAAGCAAAGACTTCTTATTGTCCATATCACCCTACAAGCAATGCTGACAGAGTTTCTCAAGTCAGATACGCTGACAGATATACATCAGATGAAGTGAGACACACAAAAAAACCTGCTATCTTGCAAGATTTCTTCTTCTTAACCCTACCAGACCGCTGTACTGATTTTTTCGTAAATTCCTAATCCGCCGCTATACCGCTGTACCTAATTTTTGGTACTTTGCCTAGTACGTGAATAAAATGCGTCTCAAACTAAAAATAACCAACCAATTGTGGTCAAACCTTATGGTTAGCCATTGCAAATGTCTTCCCCCATGTGTTTGAATTGACTATGTGTGGTTTAACGTGAAAAAATTCTGAAAATTCACAATGAAACAAGCGGCTGATGAACCAAGCACTTCAACAAGAAAGCGAAGTAGGTCTAGGCTTTTCACAGTCCAACAGGTGATCGATACTTTGGTTGATTCAGACTCTGAGGAGTCAGAATTTCATCAAGAATACTGTTTCCAGTTCAAGTGACACAGACAGTGAGAGCTCGAGTGATGAGGAGAATCTTGAACCTTATAGATCTAGAGCTAGATCGATAGTAAGAGAAGGGGGGGGGGGGCGTACAAAAACAATCCATGCAAGAAGGTGAAGAGTAACATCTGGTGCTTACTTTACAAGTATCTCTGTGTGAAACAAGGCTCATCCTGCTGGGTGAATTAGCACACAAAGGTGGGATATTGGCGCTAGATGAAAGGTAGACCTATTTTCTACAATGTCTCCAAGTTCCATCTTATTCTAACCACTTGTTTGCATGTTACTAACATTTTTCTATATCATGTTGGTTTTTTCTCTTTAATGCTCAGGAGCCCAGGTATAGGGGACAGTTAGGTTCAGGGCCTCAGGTCTGGTAGGGTTAAAGTCTATGCCATAAAGGTGATGATTATGTCTGTCCACAGCTGCTGTCCTGTGTACTGCCAAACATTTCTGATACAGATGTTCATCTTCTCTCTTGGCCTCCCTCTGATCTGCCACTCCTACCCTCCTAATTTCCCGTTGTTATGGCATACTCAAGCTTTGACATGCCCAAAGAATGTGGACCGTCTTCTTTTGATGCAAGTAACTAGTCCACTTAGTAACTTCTTTCAAGACCTCTTCATTACTCTTTCCGTTCATCTAGTCTAATATTTAGACTAGGGACAGTCAAAGATTAGGAAAGCTAACCTGAAAGACATACCCATTAACTTACTTTATGACGGTGCACGTCTCTCAGCATCGAGTGGCTGGGAATTATTTAATTGCTTATAGTGTTTCACATATATAATCACTAGGTGTATTATTTATACATCCTTATTTTAGTTATTCAAATTTTCTGTAATCTGACATAGAACACGAGGTGGTGGCGTAGGGGGTACTTATATCCTATCAAAGAAGAAGGGAAGCTTCTTCCCTCCACCAGTCTACAGGACACCTTGAGACTTGTAGTAGTTGCTTAGTCACAAACAGGGCATGTGCAACCTAGTGAGCAGGTGGCGGACTGAGCTTGTGAGCAGTCACCAGGTAGTAGTTTATTGTATCAAGTTTGCGAGAGGATCTCTTGATAGGGTTAATTATTCGGTCACCAAACCATTATGATCACTACCAAGAAGAAAAGCAAAGGCAATTCCTATTATTACCGCCTAGAAAAGTCTAGCAATAAAAAAAATAATGTGAATGACTGTTCATTCATTCATTTATTAGCATGTTCTTTGCAGAACCTCGCTCCCATAACAACCTTTCGGAAAACTTCTCGGTCCTGAACAAGATGTCCCGCAGCCGATGAATGACTGTTAAGCAGGAAAAATTATGTGGTTCCGTAGAACGATATACAATATAATAACTGCTTATTTAACTGAGAATATCAATGAGTTTACACAACCATATCTCAATTTTGCATTCTGTGGAGAAAATATGTGGCTTAGGAAATAATTCAAAGCCAGCAATTCTGCATGACATATAATTACTCAGAAAAGTTTAATTAAGATATAAATACTGATTGATTTTGAACACATCCTGGCAAAAATGGTGACACTGTACATTGAGAACATATACCAATGACAAGCAAATTATATATATATATATATATACATATATATATATATATATATATATATATATATATATATATATATATATATATATATATATATATATATATAATATACAGCATATGTAAAATTAAACTGTTGAGTTAGGAGGGTGGGACTCCATGGCAGAGTGGTAAAGCCATGTGTCTCATATTCAGAAGGTCATGGGTTCGTGTCTAGACTCCCGCTATTCAGCTCATGTATGCAGTTCTTTCTGAAACCCCTGGGAGTCATCGTCAGAGCTAGAGTTTGTACTTTGTGCCATGCTTTCAGCAGGCGATGAACTGCTCTGCACATAGAGACTGAGCTTTATGGAGTAAACCCAGTGCAATGAAATCAATTCTCTTGCCCAATTAGAGGTGCTGGTGTCGAGGGAGAATATGTAAGAATAATAAACTTAATGTTGAGTTGTCAGCAAACATAAGAACACGCGTCAAGCAGTCACCATGTTGCTACCACGTCTGTGATACTCTGGTTCACAACTGCGATACCCTGGTTTACGTCTGCGATACCCTGGTTCACAACTGCAACATCCTGGTTCACAACTGCGATAGGACAATAACTTATATACCCATCAGAGGTAAAATAAACTAACATCTCTTCTGCCCACTGCAGGACAAATGGTCCTGATATTTCAACTCCATACATCCTCCCTTCGCCCCCAGCAAGCACTAAACATAGCAAACAGTTTTGGCATGATCCAGTTTGTTCAGTACATGGTACAGCACACAAAACTACTAACCACCAAAACAAAATTTAGCAGGTAAAAATGAACATATGAATTCCACATATTTAATGTTGCTAATATCACAAGAAATACTGACAAAAGCATCAGTATTTGACATTGCTGCATCGAGTTAAGTTCAATAAATGAACAAAATGTGTTGTTTCTACAACAATAAAGACAATCTTGTGTTGTTATATTTCACACGATAAGCTCTTTAGCAAAATTTCTAATATATCTTCAAAAATGTTTATTTGGCAAGCTTGTTCTTTTGGCAAAAGATTATGTGTTTGGAAACATGCACACAAATGCAAACTCATGCTACACATTCACCAAATATTGGATCTAGGAGAATAGAAATGTGAACAATACTGTAATCTCTCACATTGTCACAATCATGCACAGTTATAAATCTTGAAAGCTGCACCAACGTAAGACAAGCTTAGCAGAAACGATAATGTGAATGAAAGAAGTTATACAGATAAAGAAAACTGCAGCCAAAAAAAATAAATAAAAAAACACCTAAAATAAAGATACACTGGCAGCATGTGATGAGGTTAAAGTGCCAAAACAACAAAATATGAGGTCTGTTAAAAAAAGATTACACCTTTGGTCGGGAAAAATATGTTTACTCATCTTGAGGTCTAAAATCCTAACCCACTTAAAAGTAATCTCATTGGGACTTTACACGCTGCTCCCACAGGTCCCACCTATTGTTGGAAGCATTTGAGGAAGGCTACTCTGAGAGATGAGTACAACATGGTTGTCTAGCTCTACATAATTTCTCACAACTCAAATCAGGTGCCTCTCAGCTGCATTTCCAGCTTGGGGAATACCCCAAGAATTTCAAGGAGCCACACTCGGAGAACAAGAACTTGAAGAACCAGAGGAATATATTTGCCAAGAAAATCTGCAATGCAAACTAATGGGCCTGTAGGTAACAGAAACTAGGCAGCTCCATCATGACAATGCTCCCACCCACTCTTTGCATCTGGTTCAGACTTTCTTGACCAAACACGATAATCCTTAGGTTCCCTACTCACTGGAGTGAATCCTTGTGATTGTTGCCTCATCCCCAAGCTGAAAATGCAATGTAAAGAGGCCTGAGTTGAGCCACAAAGAAGACATGTTGTACTTCCAGAAATGTTTCTATCAATGGCTGAACCACTGTTAGAAGTATGTACAGTCCTGAGGATAGTACTTTGAGGGGGATTATGGTTTCAGACTTCCAGATGAATAATTGTATTATTCCTGGCCAAAGGTCTGTTACTTTTATTTTTTAAACAGATGTAATGAAGAATCCTTTTGGGGCCAAGGTATTTTAAACATGTAAGGAGACAGATTGTAGC
Organism: Cepaea nemoralis; assembly: GCA_014155875.1. NCBI lineage: Eukaryota > Metazoa > Mollusca > Gastropoda > Stylommatophora > Helicidae > Cepaea > Cepaea nemoralis. The sequence goes on from JACEFZ010027492.1 coordinate 248,751, forward strand.
TGTGAAGAAAAATAATCAAAGCTTTAGGTGCCACATGCAGGAAAGTTTATGACAATTCAAAACAATTACATGGTGGAAGTGGAGAAACTATGAACAAACATTAAAAAAATGGATTTCCAGAAATCACAATGTTGGTATCTCAACATAAACTGGAATTGAAAATACTCTGTAATATACTGATTATGAAAATCAACCTATCATAAACTGGCATTGAATATATTCTCACCTGTTGTAACTGAATACAGTAACAAAGGGGTTGAAGAAACTGACATTTTGTAAATGTGTTACAGACAGTAAGCATTTCATAGTAATCAACACCTGGGAATATATTTGTTTTCATTGTAATCACCAACAGTTGGATATTAGTTGTTGACTGTAATCAACAGCCAGGTATACATTTTTTATTGTATTCAACAACCAGGTGCTGGTTGTTGTTATATCCAACAGCTGGGTATAACATTTTGTTGTATGTAACAGAAGGGTACAAATGTATGATCATATGCAATAGTTAGATATAAAGTTGCATTTGTAAACAATAGTTCGGAACAAAGTTTTGACTGTATGCAACAGCTGAGTACAAAGCTACAATAGTATGCAAAAACTGAGTACAAAATTTTGATTGTATGCAATAGCTGGGTATAAGGTTTGATTATATGCAATAGTTAAGTATTGAGTTGCATTTGTAAACACTACCTGGGTCCAAAATTAAATTTGTAAGCAACAGTTGGGTACAAAGTTTTGATTGTTTGCAATAGCTGGGTATAAAGCTATGTTTTTACATCACACCTTAAGCAATGGCTGGGTATAAAGTTTGTATGCAACAGTTGGGTACAAAGTTTTGATTCTATACAACTGGGTACAAAGTTTTGATTGTATGCAACAGTTGGGTACAAAGTTTTGATTGTTTGCAACAGTTGGGTACAAAGTTTAGATTCTATACAACAGTTGGGTACAAAGTTTAGATTGTATGCAACAGTTGGGTACAAAGTTTTGACTGTATGAAACAGTGGGTACAAAGTTTAGATTGTATGCAACAGTTGGGTACAAAGTTTTGATTCTATACAACTGGGTACGAAGTTTTGATTGTTTGTCAACAGTTGGGTACAAAGTTTAGATTCTATACAGCTGGGTACAAAGTTTTGATTGTATCCAACAGGTGGGTCACCTGTGTGTTTTCAGGATCTATAAAGGAAGCAAAGAAGAGTACCACTGCAACCTACCATGCATGCTTTCAAAGTTGACTAAAGAGAGTTGGCAAGAAACAGTCTAAAGAAAACTTTAGTTGTATCTGCACACAGATCAACCAACCACGAACAAGGCTATAAAGGGCTTGGCATGAATTGATTGCTGCATTTGAAGATGATAGGCAGTGGAAGAAGAATAGCTGGGTATAATGTTACTGGTTACGCAATAGCTAAGCACAAAGTTACGGCTGTACGCAACAATTGGGTACAAGGTTTCGCTTGTGTTCAGCATCTAAAACAACTGTTGAGACTATGAAGCAGCCAGGAAGGACACTAGTATCTACAAAGAAATATTGCTTCATATTTTACAATAGTTATAAGATCTATACCAGCACAAAGCTATGAAACTGATAACTCCTATTTCCAAGCGCGTTCTGTGATGGCAACTCAGAAATTGCACAGAACTTCTCCAGATTCAAAGAACTTTCAGCGTAAACTTTGATGTATGGATCCTGTGACTTGACTAGGGTGCTTTGTTGAAGATGCTTGCCTTTTCCAAAAAAGCTTTCTTTCTTTCTTTGGCCTCTTCTGCAAGCCTTTTCTTTTCCTCTTGTTCTTCACGGATTTCGCGTTCAAATTTCCCGCCTTCTGTTTGTTGCTCAATCTAAAAAAAAAATAGATCATGGATAACTGTATGCTTAATATAGATAAGCCATCATTATACATAATTAACATATTTAATTAATAGAATATTTAGACATATGACTAAATTATAACAAAACAGAAAGAGCAAAAAAAAAAAGGGACTTTCCATAAATATAAAGAAAACAGAAACAATGGCTTATTAAAGAAAAAGATACGAAAACGTGATAACAACAGAAGGGAAAATGCTCAACCATGTTAATAAATTAAAGTACCAAGGAGTAATTATAAGATCAGATGGAAGATGACTGACAGAGATTAAGAGCAGAATAGGTCAAGCAAAAGGTGCATTTCAAAAGATGACAAGCATCTTATACAATAAACCACTGTCATAGAATGTCAGAAGACAGCACTCATGTTATACAGAACCTGTTCTGCTGTATGACAGCGAACCTATATTTCTCGTTTCACAGCCCATTTCTCCCAACCATAAAGTATATATAGTATAAGTATGTAGAAGCAAAATAAATGTGGAGCTCCAAGAAAGAACTAAAAAAAATACCACTGAGTCAAGAGGTGAGGAAAATATGCCGACACTACGTAAAACAGAAACATAAAATACGCAGACACTATTTAGGACAGAAATAGAAAATGTGTAGGACAGAAACAGAAAATACACAGACACTGTGTAGTAAGAAAAGAAACATCTGCCACACCTTCAGGTATACTGGGTATGTACAGGTAAACAAGAAAAGAAACCTCTGCCATACCTTCAGGCATACTGAGGTATGTACAGGTAAGCAAGAAAAGCAACCTCTACCACACCTTCAGGTATACTGGGTATGTACAGGTAAGCTTTGGTTTAGTTTTAGTCGACGGATCAACATCACGGCACATGTGTGTAACCGATAAGTGCTCCATTCTACTCCTAACTCAAGCCTGAGGCCGGGGAATCTCAGCTCAGTGCATGAACTACGTAGCACAGGCAAGGATTGTAGAGGTAAACAAGAAAAGAAACCTCTGCCACACCTTCAGGCATACTGAGGTTTGTAGAGGTAAGCAAGAAAAGAAACCTCTGCCACACCTTCAGACATACTGGGTATACACGTAAACAAGAAAAGAAATCTTTGCCACACCTTCAGGTATACTGGGTATGTACAGGTAAGCAAGAAAGAAACCTCTGAAACACCTTAAGGTATACTTGGTGTGTACAGGTAAACAAGAAAAGAAATCTCTACCACACCTTCAGGCATACTGGGTATGAACAGGTAAGCAAGAAAAATAACCTCTACCACACCTTCAGGTACACTGAAGTATGTACAGGTAAGCAAGAAAAGAAACCTCTATCACACCATCCCCTTTTCCAAGTCTAGTGACATTGTGTTAGTTACCACGGCTCCCAGACTGACAGGTATGCAATGAAATAAAAGACATGTACCTTTGCCTGGAAGAAGTTCTTGGCCTCTTTGACCCCTTGAGCGTCGACATCAATCTCATCCATGTTCTTGTATAAATCATATAACCCACTGCCTTCCTGCAAATCCCCAGCTGCTGCCTTGCGAAATATCAGTAAGAACTGCAAAAAGAAAAAAAAGGCAGTTAAAAGGCATTGCACTGGGTTTTATCCCATCTGGCTCAGTCTCTCTCGGCAGAACAGCTAATTGCCTATCTGAAGCGTTCAACACTAAACCATCCATCTATCCATCATGTGCCATGCCGGTAAGCATGGGCGGTCATGATTCGCCATTTCACTTGATCATCAGAGTCGTGGATCAGTTCAATGTTCTTGTCTCGACCATGCCACATGGTCAATCCATCCAGGTATTTACTTCTGTCTTCCCCTCAATCTTGTCAGTTGTCACCAAGTTCTCTAATTTATTTCTTCTCATAACATGTCCAAAAAATGTTGACTGTCTACATCTAATTTGCCTAATCAGTTTACGATTTCAGTTGTTTCTTGTAGGACTTAGTCATTGGTTTTTTTTTTTCTGGCTGTCCATGGTTTTCTTTGCATTCTCCTCAAAAACCATACTTCCACAGCCATCAGATGTTTTCCAGCTTGACTGCTCATTGTCCATACTTCACATCCATATAAAAGGGCAAGCTCTATATAGCACCTCGACACTCTTTTTCTAGTAACAATTGACATTTTATTGGTCAGTATGGTTTTCATCTTACAAACGGCTACCTTCGCCATGGTGATTCTTGTTCTAATCTCTTCGAGACATCTCCCATCAGCTTTTATGAAACATGAACATGAATTCTAAAGCTCCTCTGATGACCCATAGGGGTCTCTGAAAAGTCTGCACTTAAGAACCAAATGACAGAGTCCAAAAATTAACCCATAATATTCTGAGCACAGGCAGGTGTAACCATTTCACCAGGAGATTCCCCCAGTAAGAACTGTAGAAATGAAAAACAGCCGTACAGACTTAACATACATCCCATACATACATGAATTGACTGTTTCTATATGGAATGTTTCTATATAGAATGGAGACGGATTGTATCTGCAGCAAAGAACCTCAATGGCTCGGAACGCTGAAGAAGATAGTAACAGTGCATGCTTCCCTCTGGGCACTGGGCTGGTATCTGTTGACAAGGAAACACCTGAAGCCTGCACAGGAAATATGACCAGCTTGCGTCTGATCCCCAGCCACTCGGTATGTGCTGTGCAGAATAATGACCTCGTTACATCCAATAGATGTGAAGTTTTCAGAACCAACTTAACACCTGCACTGGTTTCTGAGCTTGGAAAAGGGGAGGAGAGACCTCTGCAGCAGTCTTTGTGGAGATAAATGTTTTGCTATTTATCTCAAAATCCCAGGCTCTGATATTGTATCACAGCCTTAGATTCTGAGATGAGTAGCGAAACATTTGTTTCAAATTCTAATTTTCTCTTCATTGTTCTCATTTTTATATCTTTTCATTCTTCTCATCCCGTTCTTATGCCTTAATATGGTCACTGGATTGTCTTCTCCTTGATTATATTTGTGTTTTGTGTATGTATATTGTGTGCTGATGAAGGCTAGTCGTCGCAATGTTCGGTTTTTCTTAATTCTGTTCTATAAAGCTGCATTACTTTATTTTATATTGTTTATAATTCTTTACTACCCCTTTACAGCCCTGGTAACATAAAGATGATCTCACAGACCTGTTATTACAAATGACAGAACCAAATGATCACATAAAGATCCCACCCTCAAGAAACCTGGGATCACAGAGCTACAAGGTGAATGCACTACTTAACAACCGTGGCTTCTAGAAAGGTTAAGGCTGTTGGTTTAATTTTAGGTTCTCTTAATTGTACAACTTTATTCAAGTCTTTGACAGCATCATCATCATCAAGTGCCATGCCAGCTGTGTAGGCGTTCATGACTCACCACAGATCTCAGCATTTGGTGTTCTGGATCAACTCTGCTGATGATATTCCTTCACGCCACCATCTGAATCCATCCAGTATCATTTCTCTTAGTCTAACTCTGCCTCTTCCCCTTGATCTTTCAAGTTGTCCAGATGTTCTCCAATGCCACTCTTCTCATCACATGACCAAAGAAAGCTGGTTGTCTCTTTCTTATTGTTGTATATAATGTCCTAGTTTCATTTGCCTCTTTCAGACAATCGTTGTTAGTTACTTTGGCAGCCCAAGGAATTTGCAATAGGTCTCAGAAACCTCATCTCTGTTGCTTCCAAATTCTTCATAATTTGTTAATTTACATTCCAAGATTCACTGCCATACAGCAAAACATGTTCTAAATAACACTTCAGCACTCTCTTTCTTACATTCAATGATAGTGACTTATTGCATAAGATAATCATTTTCTGAAATGCAGCTTTTGCTTGCCCTATTCTGCTCTTAATCTTTGACACTAACATGTAAACAGTATTCATACCTCCCTAAAGCTGATCTTCTCATCATGGTCTTCATCCACCTCTCTGATCATGTTTTTGAGGGATATGTGAGTTTGTGGGGCTCCCAGTTTCTCCATCATCAGCTTCAGTTCCATCAAGTCAATATATTTGTCTTTACCAACATCGTATCTGAAATGTTTCAATATGTTATAGAACACGCATGATGCATTAGCCCTGTCACAGTGATTCCTAAAATTGGTGGTACTGCCCCTCTGAGAGTAGTAGAAAAAAATCTTAAGAATCGCTGATGTGAATTTGAAGAAGACTCAATAACAAAATAAGAAGCTTGTTTGTAGGAGTGTGGCTGGTAAAGCAATGGGGAGACAGACTGACTCATTAGAATCACTGGCCTACTAGATTTGAAATAAATGCTAGCTATAATTCCAGCTTCGTGGCGATGGTGTTATGGATGCAGTTCGTAATCTCGCATACCATGCCCGAAACACAGCTGCGGGAGATTTGGCAGAAGAGCATTGGTTTTTTACAAAATGGTATAGGTGCTGATCGTTCAGAAAGCAATCGCAAACTTCTGAACATAAACTTGCCAACAGATCACAAACAGCATTTTAAAAGATGTTGGGGGTAGCTGTGACGTCCTGTAAAGGATATGCAACTAACTTTAACTATAATTCAGAAACAAAATCAAGATAATTTTGTAGACTGTCAAATGCCATAAGATATAAAACATGACTAAACACATACTTGCTCACAGATATATGAAGTAGGGTGACCATTTCCTATCTTCATGTCTTTCCCTTCTTAGTTCAGATCGAAGTTCGCTATTTACTTTATGACATGGTGTCTTAGTACAACCTCTAAAGAAGCCCTTTAAATAGGAAATGAATATCATGTCTCTCATTCAGTACTTATGAACTATGGACTCTTGTTTTAATGACAGATCTTGTGTATGAGTGCCAAGCCTTCAGAAACATCGAAGTATAACAATGCTGTTACTTAATCTCTTCTTCACTGCCATTGCTTCACAGAAAATTCTTAAAATTATCCTGTATCCATTTTATACAGGGGTAAAAAAAAATCTTGTCACTATTTAGCATCAAACCCAGAACCACTGTAGGTAAGTGTATCTATCACATGACTAGATAAGGTAGTACCACAGCAGATAACAGCTATTGGAATGTGAAGTGTTATGCCGTAACATATTCTAGCCATATGGGGGCTGAGTGGTATGGGTATCTGCCTTAAGTGCTGGAGGTCCCGGGTTCAAGCCCCGGTAAGGGCTGGGATTTTTCCACGTGGACTTCTAGTAACAAGATTTCCCTTGGTCTCTGGGTAGTGAAATCAGATGCCCGTGTGTATTGTTGCGTACGTAAAAAAATCCCTTGGCAGTTGAACTTAAAAAAGAGTATCCTAACGGCGCTGCCAGGGCAAAATTTCGAGTTAAAAATCTACCCAAAGTATTTCAGGATCCTCGCCGGTGCTACGGAGTTTGTACACTGAGCTGAATGTCTCCGGACTCAGGCTTGAATTAGAAGTAGAACGGAGCACTTATGGGTTACACCTGTGAGCCATGATGTTGATCCGTCGACTAAACTAAACTAAATTCTAGCCCTTAATATATGAGAACAATTTGAAAATTGTCAGGTATCCATTGTTACGTAGTATCCATTGTTAATAGGCCGGGTCGACCTCAGAGCTGCACTGAACTAGTCAGAAAGTCAGAAAATAATCCTCCCTCTGCTGGGGATTGAACTCTGGCCACTGTCTTGATCGTTCGTTAGTTGCATATCCTCTACAGGACGTAGTAGTCAACTCCAACATTTTTTGGCTGTTCATGATTCCTGGGCAAGTTTATGTTCAGTAGTTTGCCACTGCTTTCTGAATCTCAGTTTGCCATTGCTTTCTGGCACTCATACTATTTTTTTTAACGACTGGCACTCATATTATTTCATAAAAAAACCAACATCAGGTTGCTACAAAATCACCTACAGCTGTGTTTCGACCGTTGCATGCAGGATTATGAACTGCATCCGTAACCCCTTACGGAGCCGGTTTTCTTGATAGACAACCACATTATTCACTACGCCACTGTTGCTATTCCAGCACAACAGTCAACAGACACACAAAAGCAAACTTAAAATTAAAGTTAAACATTGGATTGAATCCTTTCTAGATCCAAAATTCATGGAGTTACATGCTCATACCTATAAAAGAGCAGAAACAGTTAATGAGTTAATGTTTTTTTTCTCTTAACACAATGAATGATTTAACATTTTTGTCCCAGGAGAATAATTACTTTAAAATAAATGTATCCCAGAAAATTACTTTAAAAACAAATGTTAAAACCTAAAATATTGAGTTGTCAAAAGGACATGCATGTAATAAACCACATGGCAAGCATAATGAAGACACATTCAATATCATCATGTGCCTGCCATGTGGCACATGCAAAGTCTCTCTGCACAGCAAAGATTTCGGTCCTTGATATTCTAGAATGTCGAGATCAATTCCACTTGTGATACTCCTTGCCATTAATGATTATTATTGTCTTATGATTATACTTTTATATCATTATAATTTCTCTGGATCTGAGGCTCATCTTTGCCGTTTGTCTTATGATATTCTCGACCAATGTCTCTCTTTTCACTCTTAATATTAATATTACCAAAGGTCACTATTCTATTTGTCTCTATAGTTGTGTATAATGTTCTACTTTCATCAGAACCATCTCCAGGCAATCGTTAGTTACCCTGGCCGTCCAAGGTGTTTGCAACATTTGTCTTAGAAGCTTACCCATCTCTGTTTAATTTAGTCTACCTGCCACCACGCTCCTTCCTAAGCGAAGTAAACAAAATATTTATGAATAGCGTAGAATGATGTAACCAAATAAATCAATTTAATTAGTGCAGGAGTAAAATTTAAATGAAATCAATAACCATACTTACTTGTTGAAAATTTTCTGAAAATCCTGAATTTGTTTCCGACTGAATTCTTTAAACTCCGTGTACGGGTTGAAGATGTTGTTGGATGGCAACTGCGCGCTGCCTTCTTTCACTTCGTTAATTAAATTCCGTCGGCTGAGCTTGGCTGCCAACTCCTTCGACGCCATATAAATCCGTTCTTGTGATCAGAGAGGTGAATGAAGACAGCAGGCCGGTTCCTGGCTGGTAAAGTTATCAGAAATGAAGGTAGGAGACCACTGGAAGGGGTAAATTGAAGGTTAGCCTTCTGAGATCTAACGCTAACGGGTTCTTGTTTTTACTTGGGTCTTGGTTTCCGTCACGTGACATTGGGTCGGTTAAAAATTATCTCGCATAATTAATTCAAATAATAACAGCTTGTTTAGCGTTCTTCTTCTTCTTCTTCTTCTTCTTCTTCTTCTTCTTCTTCTTCTTCTTCTTCTTCTTCTTCTTCTTCTTCTTCTTCTTCTTCTTCTTCTTCCTTTTCTCCCCCTCTTGATCTCGTGTAGCGTTGGTGTATAACTGCCTTCTGCCTCATGTACTACTGCCAGCCACTTCTGATTCTGATGTTCCTCGTGCCATAATGAATGATGGATGTCTAGTGTAATCAGCATCATCCTCTGTCAGGATATACTTCTTTAAAGCTGAGCAGAAACCGCAGAATGAGTTGTGTGGAAGACTGGGAGCTGGTGGTAGATATAAGAGGCCATCGTAGATCTTTGAGGTCATCAGGAGATTTCAGAAACGACCTGACATTGCAGTGTATTTCTCGATGGCTCAGCAGATAACACTGATCTAGCTAACTGTACCGAACAAATCGAGAATCGAGGAGCATCTCACTGTCAAGATGAACGAGAATTAATCGCAAGATGTCTGGTTTCCAACTCCGCGTAGGAGCCGGGATTAAAGGGACAGTCAAGAACTCGGACACTAAAACCACTGGGTGTGGCTGCGGAGAAGAAGCCTGCGGATAATGGAACAATTGGAACAATGTGTGAGACAAACTGAAGCAGTAGGATGATTAATATTTCTGCCTGCCAAAACAAAGTCTAACTTGCCTCTCACCAAAGTGAAAGCGAACCAGTCTCCTAATCAAGATCGAAACAACCATGTTTGTCTTCTGTCGACCCAACAGCAACCCTACCAGGTAAGTACACTATGCTTGAGATGGGGACGCTGCGGATTAGTCGACAGACTAAAATGAAGCAGACACTGGAATCGAGAAATGTCGATCGAAATCTAACCTATGCAGCTAAATGACGACAACAGTCGCTGGCTGTGGTACAAGACCTCTTGCCGCAACCGCTCTCCGTAGCATAGACCAGCTTGAGGGAAGAGGAGCCCAAGCTTACAACACAATCAGCCCAGAGGAAGACATGGCTGCACCTGACTGCGTCCTGGAATGTGGCTCCATCAGATGTGGACGCGATGGGGAAAGGTCAGCATGACGGCATTGTCATCTAATCGATGTATAGGGAACCACTGAAGGTGGCAACAGAGAAATAATGACCCGAGGAAGAGGAGTTGGTTTTCTCACGGTTAGATGAAGGTGCCGTGATAATTAGACAGGTTACGATGCACCGGTTGTACAGTGTTCGCCTCCCCGAGGGCGGGATTGCTTGGAGGTAGACACATATAGTGGCGTCTTCGTAGGATAAGTGCGAGAAACTATTAACACATCTCAAAACTGGAAGTCAGGGTGCGAATGCACGACAGGAAAAAAGTATCTGGGAGTCATGACCCAGTTGAGCTCGACCCGGAGACTGTTTAGAAGTTAAAGAGGCCGAAACATTCGTGGAAGGGGGAATCCCTTCTGACGATGGGATACCTCCCGTCGTGCTTATTCCGTGTTGGAGTTTATACTGCTTACAACAAGAACAACAACAACAACAACAACAACAACTACTACTACTACTACTACTACTACTACTACTACTACTACTACTACTACTACTACTACTACTACTACTACTACTACTACTACTACTACTACTACTACTACTACTACTACTACTACTACTGGGTGTTAATACACTCCAAATAGCCGGCTTAAAATGTTATTACAATAGGTGACACCGGGGAATGGCGATTCTGATTCGAGACAGTATAGTGGCTTCAGAGCTGGACATGTCTAGGTGGGACAGTGACGAGATACAAATACAGGCTGTTAGAGTTCAATCCAGTCTACCATTCGTGTTGGTGTTAATGCCTGTAACTCGAGGGTGGATTCCCAGAGATGGCAGTGTCTGAGTGACATATTATGTCATGAGAGGAATGCCATTTTCTGCGGCGATTTCAACACTAAAGGCAAATAATGGGGTAACATTTCTTCCAACACACAGGGGGAGGAGCTCGAGGCGGAACTTGACACCAGTGACCTTGTTTGATTCAACAGTGGCTGTGTCACAAGGACAGCAAGTCGTTCAGGTGATGAGGACAGTGTTATTAAACTGACGCTGGTTTCTCCTTCACTCACTACAGTATGTAGATGGGGTGTCCTAGGTCACCATGGCAGCGACCACCACCCTTGCAACATATTGGTGGAGAAAGGCAGAACCAGGCATCACAAGTCAACAGTCAAGACCTTCAAGTTTGACAGTTCAGGGCAAGATGTGGTGAGTAAAATAAGGCGCAACAAGCGTAGGAATCATCATGGCAAGAAAAAAAAGCTGGAAGCAGCACCTTGGTGGAATTGTGAGGTGGAAAAGGCCTGTATCGATAAGCGTGGTACTGTAAGGATTGGCAAAACACCAAGAAGAACAGAGTTGCCCATCCTAGTCTTATCGTGCAGTTGGAAACAGAGATGGACACAAAAGTTAGCTATTTCACAAACCTAGTTAAAGTCATTAAAAGTTAAAAGTGGGCATAGTTGTGTCAAAGAATAAGCACAGACAAGTCACTTAAATTATTCTGGCGACTACATGAAAGCATGATTGGGGCAGCCAAGAATAAAAGTGTTCCTGACTTCCAAAGTGCTGACCTTATCTGGCAGAGGTCTGACGAGAATAAGGGCAAAGCCCTTTTTGAACGCTATCTAGATCAGAGCAACCAGACAGACATGAGAGACCGACATTTTGCCAAGGCGGTTACCTCAGATAGGTGTAAGGCCCAGAACATTGCAGTTGAAGACACAGTGACAGTGAAAGAGATCAGGGCTGTGCTTCGACGAACAAAAAACAGCGCACCAGGGCCAGTTGGTATAAGGTATGACGCCATTAATATGTGTACCGACAACGAGCTAGAAGAACTAAAGGTATGTACAGCAACAACATAGGAAGTGCTAGTAGCATCAAGGAAGAGTGGTTACACAGCTATCTGATTCCCTTGCCGAAGCCTGGCAAATTCTTCTTCTTCAGCATTCCGAGCCATTGAGGTTCTTTGCTGCAAATACAATCTGTCTCCATTCGTCTCTCTGGTGGACCTTCTCTTGCCAGTCGTTGATTCCAAGTGCTTGTAGGTCTGTATGTATATTATCTCTCCACCGCCTTCTTGGTCTACCTCGGGGTCTACGGTCATTTATTTCCTGAGTGTAAGCGAGTTTTGTTTCCCTATTATCTTCCATTCTTTCTATATGCCCCAGCCATTGTAGTCTATTAGCCTTCATGATACCAGTGATTAGCGGGGACTTAAACAAATCATAAATGTCTTTGTTACTTCTTCTTTTCCACTCTCCACTTTGTGTATCCCTAATGGGTCCAAAGATGCGTCTTAAAATTTTGTTCTCAAAGGTTTGTAACAAGGCTTCGTCTCCTTTCGTTGTACTCCAGGTTTCAGAGCCATACAGCACAACTGGTCTGATCAGTGTTTTGTATATTGTGATTTTGGTGTTACGAGATAGCGCCTTTGATTTTAGTAGATGTTGTAGTGCATAGTATATCTTATTTCCAGAGTTGATTCTAGTTTGTATTTCTTCCCTTATGATGTTGGAGCAGTTGAAGATTGTACCCAGGTATTTGTATGTTTCCGTTCTTTTAATGGTCATATTATCTATTTGTATGTGGCCAGAGTTTTTAGCCATTCCGTCTCTTGAAATTACCATATATTCTGTCTTATCTTGGTTGATAACCAGCCCCATCTGTTGGGCTTTTTCCTTTAAGTGAGTCAATATTTCTAATGTCTTTTGTTCACTTTGCCCTATAATATCTATATCATCTGCATAACCAAGCAGCTTGGATGTTCCTCCAATATCACATTCCTCCTTTACCTTCCTTACAACTTTCTCTAGAGCCAGATTGAAGAGTAGCGGCGATAGTGCATCACCCTGTTTCAAGCCAGATGTTATTTGGAAGGGGTCTGATTTCCTGCCTTTATATGTTACTATATTATAAGTATCTTCCATGCATAGTTTGGTCATGTTAATTAACTTCCTTGGTATTCCAAATTCCTGCATAACATTCCATAGACTATTCCTATGGACACTATCATAAGCCTTTTTAAAATCCACAAAAATGTTATGGAGATCTCTTTTATATTCCCAATGTTTCTCGGCTATTTGTCGTAAGATAAATATCTGATCTATTGTTGATCTGTTTTGTCTAAAACCCGCCTGGTAGTCACCTAATATGTCTTCTGAATATGGTTTTAGTCTATTTAGTAATACTGCGGATAGTATCTTATAGCTTGTGGACAGTAGTGATATTCCTCTATAATTTCCACATTGGAACTTGTCTCCTTTCTTAAAGATAGGTATCAATAATGACTCTTTCCAGTCATGGGGTAATTCTTCTGTCCTCCAGATTTTTATTATTAGTTCGTATAGCTTTAGATGTAATGCATGGCCACCTGCCTTTATAAATTCAGCAGCAATTCCATCAGTCCCAGTTGCCTTATTGTTTTTAAGTCGTGTGATTACATATAGGATTTCTTTAAATGTAGGTTCTTCAATTTGTGGTTCGCATGTTAGAACCTCTTCCTGTGGGAAAATGTTACTTGGAGCTTCACAATTTAGTAATTCAATAAAATATTCTTTCCATGTGTTGCACATTTCTTCATTGGTATTTATCATATTCCCATTTTTGTCTTTTAAACCATATGTGTTTTGTTGGTGCCCTCGTTTCATTGACTTCAGTACTTTAAAAAACTTTCTGGATTCATTTTTCTGGTGATTAGTTTCCATATCTTTGATTATATTACTCATATATTCTCGCTTCTGCTGTCTGACTATTTTTGTAGCCTCTTTACATTCATTTCTATAATGCTCTTCCTTTTGGATGTTATTGATGTCATTTAACCATACATGTCTGGCATTCTTCTTCTTAGTGACTGCTTCTTCACATTTTTGATTGAACCATCTGTTCTTTCTATGCGTGGTTGACACACCGAGACATTCTTCTGCGGTAGATTGAAGTGTATTCTTGATGTTCAACCAAGTTTGGTCAACGCTTTCCTCCAAAGGGTTTTGAAAAGTTTCAAGTTTACATTTTATTTCATCTGTAAATTTCTCTTTGACTGTAATGTCTTGTAGTTTTTCTCTGTTATATGTTGGGTGTAATCTTTGTAATTTAGTATAGAAAGCTCTCTTAAGTTTTATTTTAAATTTTGCTCCAACGAGGAAATGGTCACTGTGGCACTCAGCTCCTCTATAACTTCTGACTTGCTGTATGTTTGATGCATTTCTGTTGTTAATTAAAATGTGATCTATTTGATTATAGGTTCTCTTGTCACATGATTTCCAAGTTTGTTTGTGTATATCCTTTCTTTGTAGTCTGGTACTGCTAATCTGCAGTCCTTTGGCTTCTGCCAGGTTGATGACTCTCCATCCATTATCATTTGAAGTTGTATGTAGGCTTTCCATACCGGCCACTTTTTTATTAGTTTGCTCTCTACCTATTTTTGCATTGAAGTCTCCCAGCACAATCAGGATGTCCTGTTTGGTGGTTTCTTCTATGACATCTTCCAGATCATTATAAAAGTCTTCTTTAATATCATCTTCTTTCTCTTCAGTAGGTGCATGTACATTAATCATCGTTATATTTTTCCATTTACCTTTTATTCGTAATTTACTAATCCTGTCATTAAAAGCTTTAAAGTTTAAAATGTTCCCCCATAACTCTTTTTTGATGACAAATCCTGTTCCTAATTCATGTTTATTTTGGGTGTTTCCTCCATATATTATAATCATTCCATTTTGCTCTAAAGTACCCTCTCCTGGCCACCTTATTTCTTGAATTGCTGTGATATCCATTTGATATTCAACCAGCTCCCGGGTTAGTTCTTCGGCCGCTCCAGCTCGATATAGTGTCCGTACATTCCATGTTCCAAATCTCAAAAGTCCTTTAACGTTCCAAGGTCGTTGTCCAGATAAGTCAGGAAGCCTGGCAAATACCACACAAAAATTCAGGGATATCGGGTAATAACCATGGAAACTACAATAGGCAAGCTGCTGGAGAAGTTAATTGCCAGAAAAATATCAAGTCAGCTAGAGGCATTGTTGTTCCCACCTACCCTTGGAGGGAACCATCCAAAAAGAGAAACCTGGACCAACGCAGCAGTTTTTTCCCATGATGTCTATGAAGGTTTCCACTCAGACATTGAAACATGTGTTGCAGCGATTGATCTTGAGGATGCGTACAACAGAGTACCATTGGATTTCTTAATGTTTTAGCTCCTTGACCTCAAAATAAGTCAATTCCTGCTTAGTTGGAATGCCGCAGCTCTCTTCCAACGGAAAGTAGTTTTTAGAAGTGGTAGTTGGACCTCTGAACCAACAACAATATATCCAGGCTTGTCACGGGGATCACCATTATCTCCGGTGCTGTTCAACGTGAGAATTCACTGTGAGAATTACCTGCGAGCAGATCAGAAGACCGGGGAGGACATGTCATATGCCGACGATATGTTATTGTATCGGCAGGGTAAGGATAGAGATCGAGTTGCTGTGGATCTAAAAATAGAACTAAATCGCATAATTACTTGGTGTGTAGAATCTGGGGCAATGGTCAACCCATCGAATGCAGCAGTGACATGGTTCTCTTTGAATAGCTGTATTGTCAACACTCCAGCACCAACTGTAAATCTGGGTTCAGAGGCGGTGGAAAGAACGCAGACAATGAACTACCTGGGGATACGTTTTGATCGAAGTCTTGCTTATCATGAGCACATAGACCCGGTGATAACAAAGGCCAGGCGAGGTTTGGCTGCGATGCGGGTGATGGCGGCGGCAAACTGTGAGCAGCGCCATTTGTGTTTCCTGTACGAGGGTCTGGTCCTTTCTGTTTTGGAGTATGCCATGGCGATCCTGACTATCAGCGGTAAGCAGATGGAAAGGTTGGAAAGGATATAGAACGAAGTTATACGTATTATTTTTGGATGTACAAGAGACACGGCATGCAGGGCAATGCGCTACCTTCTTGATTTTCCAACCATTGGGGACAGAATACAAATTTGCAGAGCACGTGCCTACCTCTGAGTCAACGCAAACACAACATCCACTGGACAGTGAAATAAGAAGGTGAAGGGCAGCAGGTTAACAAGAGGAAAGTCGTGGATGGGTCAAGCCGAAGACATTCTTTAACAGGTGTGTTCACTTGAGGACTTAGAACCTGGCGAGGAGTGGGTACGAATGCCAACAGATTTCTGTACGTCTTTTTCAGTT
>JACEFZ010027492.1:267500-314343 GCA_014155875.1 Cepaea nemoralis
ACTTCTCTGTTTTCCCCTAATTGTAAACGCAAACCTACATAATCTGCATCATATTATTCTTTATGGAAAGGGTCCAAAGTGTATTTTGAGTTATATTTTTTAATGGTTTTACTTGTAATGATTATACTAAAGAAAAAGTTTACACCAAAACGAGATAACAATAGAAGTGAAAATGTTTAACAAAGCTGATAAATTTAAATACCCAGGGCAATTATAACACTAGATGGAAGATGCACAACAGAGATTAAGAACAGAATAAGTCAAGCAAAAGCTGCATATCAGAAAATGAAAAGTATCGTATGGAGTAAGTCATTTTAATTGAATGTAAGGTAACCCGGCCAACAAATTCCTGCAGAAGCAGAAGTCAGATGTGTCAGATGAAATATGAAAATATCTCACCCCTGCTGTAAACAGGCACAACGCAATTACGTCTAGAACAACATTCCGGACGAAAGCAGAAGAAGAAGAAGAATGCAAGGAAGAGATTGCTGAAATGTTACATGGAACCTGTTTTGCTGTGTGGCAGTGAATTGTGGAGAGTGGATAAACGAACTAGATAGAGCTTAGAAGAGGGGCGATGAGGTTACTAAGACGAATGTTGCGAATACCTTGGGCTGCCAGAGTAACTAACCACGACTGCATGGATCAGGCTACTGAAACTAGAACATGATATACAACTATAATATGATACAAACATTATTCTTTGGCCATGTTATGATACAGGCATTGGAGAACATCGTGAGAACGGGAAAAATCAGTGGGAAAAGAGGCAGAAGCAGACCCAAAAAATAATGATACATAATGGACTGAGACGATGGTATCAAGGAATATCATCACAGAGTTGATCTAAAGCACCAAGAATCGAGATCGGGAGAGAAACAGGAACGCCTATATGAACGTTGCCAGAGCACACAACGAGAATGATGATAACCTGTAATTGTCGCTACAGATGTCTAAACTGGAGTTTTCTTCCCTGAAAAAAAAATAAATTCAAAAATTACATTACAAACTATTGAAAGCACTTCCGCTAAAAAGTTGGACCCATGTCGAAACCAGGCCATACTTGTTGATAATGATCGCACAGAAGAGCGGGCGTGTTATTAATGGTTAGGACGTTATACTAACAATACCATGAGCACGGTCGGAGGAGAGATTAATGTCAACTTTCGAAGTTCTTGGCGGGAAAGAAAGCCTAGCCATCTATTCCTCCTTGCATTGAGGCCTAACAAATGTGATGGTTCTAACACTTCACACACCAACAGAAAGTTCCTGCTACGATACTTTTGTTTTCGCTCGCTCACTTTGAACTAAAGAGTGGTCATTTCACGTGCAACTACTTCTAGTGCAACGGACAGATTTTTGCAAGCGGATTAGCCTTCCCTATTACCAGTGTCCCTCGCCGTCAGGTGAACCCACTCCGACTTCTGAGGTGCTTGTAATTTACATCCCTTGGTCAGGGACGAGAAGTCAGCATTTTAGTCCAACTGACCGATGTAGGGGGTTGAACGTCGGTATCAGCACATCGGAAGTTTAAGACCTCAAGCTACAGGACTGTTATGCTATCTCACAGAAGAGCGGTAGAAAGAATATAGTTATGTAACTGGTTAAAAAAAGGTTGAGAACCGCTGTTTTAAGAGAAATTTAACGGGGGTATTTATCGGTTATTTGGGAACCTGCGGTCATTTAACTTCTATGTATGCCCCCGGAAATGTTTTTTGTTTTTGTTTTACAAGCATCTAACTCCCGTCAATGCGATAGTAAATATTGGTTTAACAAACAATGCATTTTATACCGGCGGAAAGGGAAAAGGGGGGATAAAGAGGCGAATTAAGAACATGTCCAGTGATCATCATCATCATCATCATCATCATCATCATCATCATCATCATCATCATCATCATCATCATCATCATCATCATCATCATCATCATCGGACCTCTGAAGTCGGAGTGGGTTCGCCTGTTGGCGAGGATACTGTTAATAGGGAAAGCTAACCCACACGCAAAATTCAGTCCATCACTACTATAAAAATAGTGTGTATGGACTACGCTTGAGTTCAAAAGCGAGCGAGCGCAAAAAAAAATAAAATAATTATCATCATTATCATCAAGTGTTATCTTCGCACTGACAGCCGGCAGCAGTGATAATCCAAAACCGCCTGTCCTGTGGCTTCACGATGCAGTCATGTAGGTTTTTCCCAGTCTATCACTGGATTGTGACCACAACCCTCATGTAATATCATCTTCCTCTTGCTCTATTTTATTCCACCTTTTCCTTCAGTATAATTATCTGTGTCTGGAAGAAGAAGAAGAAGAAGAAGAAGAAGAAAAAGAAGAAGAAGAAGAAGAAGAAGAAGAAGAAGAAGACATGAAAAGGCAATTTCTTTCTCATTCGGACTACAGTACATCTTACACACGACACCAAGATCATACTAACACCTACTAATAAAAACCAAACCCGAGAAACACGAGAACAAAACATGTGATCTAAGTAGGAGAATCACTGCTTAACTTGCAACGTCTGAAAAGTAATCAAACTATCCTATAATTCCAAACAGAACTAAGCAGATAATAATGAACAGTTAATTAATAGTAGCCTGGCCACGGGCGAAAATGCGTTGAATTAGTTGATACTAAGTAATTGCTGTAGTCCCACTAGTTACAACTGTCACGGCAATCAATCAGCTAGCAGGAGTAAATATTTTGTTTACCAGTTATATATTGCCCGCATTGTCATCATCATGTGTCATGCCGATGAGCGTGGGTTGTCATGGTTCGCGATCTCATACGATCACCAGGCGTTTTGGATCAGGTCTATGTTTTTGTTCCGATTATGCTATCGGGACAAATCATCCAAGTATTTATTTCTCTGCCTTCCTCTGGTTGTTTTCCCATATATTTTGCCAGTTGTCACTACGTTGTGAAACTTATTTCTCCCCATAATGTGCCCAAAGAATATTGACTGTCGTTGTATAATTTCTCAAATCAGTCTACTGTTGTAATTTGTTTCTTGTAGAACCTTCTCTTTGTTTAATTTGTCCGTTCATTGTATTTATTTTTTAACTTTCCCCATATACCACATTTCCACTGACATTACAAGTGTGCTGTCTACCAACAAATGATATTTCTGTGTATTACGTGTAACTTTCTTGCTGTCTTCCAATTGCTATTTCTGTTAATTACGTGCTCCTCTTCTGCTATCTCTCAACAAGTACCATTTCTGTGTATTATGTATACTCGTCTATAGTTTCTCAACAAGTGCCATTTCTGTGTATTATATATACTCGTCTGTCGTCTCTCAACAAGTGATATTTCTGTGTATTATATATACTCGTCTGTCGTCTCTCAACAAGTGCCATTTCTGTGTATTATATATACTCGTCTGTCGTCTCTCAACAAGTGATATTTCTGTGTATTATATATACTCGTCTGTCGTCTCTCAACAAGTGCCATTTCTGTGCATTATATATACTCGTCTGTCGTCTCTCAACAAGTGCCATTTCTGTGTATTATATATACTCGTCTATAGTCTCTGAACAAGTACCATTTCTGTGTATTATATATACTCGTCTATAGTCTCTGAACAAGTGCCATTTCTGTGTATTATATATACTCGTCTGTCGTCTCTCAACAAGTGATATTTCTGTGTATTATATATACTCGTCTGTCGTCTCTCAACAAGTGCTATTTCTGTGTATTATATATACTCGTCTGTCGTCTCTCAACAAGTGATATTTCTGTGTATTATATATACTCGTCTGTCGTCTCTCAACAAGTGCTATTTCCGTGTATTATATATACTCGTCTGTCGTCTCTCAACAAGTGCCATTTCCGTGTATTATATATACTCGTCTGTCGTCTCTCAACAAGTGCCATTTCTGTGCATTATATATACTCGTCTATAGTCTCTGAACAAGTACCATTTCTGTGTATTATATATGCTCGTCTATAGTCTCTGAACAAGTGCCATTTCTGTGTATTATATATACTCGTCTGTCCTCTCTCAACAAGTGATATTTCTGTGTATTATATATACTCGTCTGTCGTCTCTCAACAAGTGATATTTCTGTGTATTATATATACTCGTCTGTCGTCTCTCAACAAGTGATATTTCTGTGTATTATATATACTCGTCTGTCGTCTCTCAACAAGTGCTATTTCCGTGTATTATATATACTCGTCTGTCGTCTCTCAACAAGTGCCCTTTCCGTGTATTATATATACTCGTCGTCATCTCTCAACAAGTGCTATTTCCGTGTATTATATATACTCGTCTGTCGTCTCTCAACAAGTGCCATTTCTGTGCATTATATATGCTCGTCTGTCGTCTCTCAACAAGTGCCATTTCTGTGCATTATATATACTCGTCTATAGTCTCTGAACAAGTACCATTTCTGTGTATTATATATACTCGTCTATAGTCTCTGAACAAGTGCCATTTCTGTGTATTATATATAGTCGTCTGTCGTCTCTCAACAAGTGCTATTTCCGTGTATTATATATACTCGTCTGTCGTCTCTCAACAAGTGCTATTTCTGTGTATTATATATACTCGTCTGTCGTCTCTCAACAAGTGCTATTTCTGTGTATTATATATACTCGTCTGTAGTCTCTCAACAAGTGCTATTTCCGTGTATTATATATACTCGTCTGTCGTCTCTCAACAAGTGCCATTTCTGTGTATTATATATACTCGTCTGTCGTCTCTCAACAAGTGCCATTTCTGTGCATTATATATACTCGTCTGTCGTCTCTCAACAAGTGATATTTCTGTGTATTATATATACTCGTCTATAGTTTCTCAACAAGTGCCATTTCTGTGTATTATATATACTCGTCTGTCGTCTCTCAACAAGTGATATTTCTGTGTATTATATATACTCGTCTGTCGTCTCTCAACAAGTGCCATTTCTGTGTATTATATATACTCGTCTGTCGTCTCTCAACAAGTGATATTTCTGTGTATTATATATACTCGTCTGTCGTCTCTCAACAAGTGCCATTTCTGTGCATTATATATACTCGTCTGTCGTCTCTCAACAAGTGCCATTTCTGTGCATTATATATACTCGTCTATAGTCTCTGAACAAGTACCATTTCTGTGTATTATATATACTCGTCTATAGTCTCTGAACAAGTGCCATTTCTGTGTATTATATATACTCGTCTGTCGTCTCTCAACAAGTGCTATTTCTGTGTATTATATATACTCGTCTGTCGTCTCTCAACAAGTGATATTTCTGTGTATTATATATACTCGTCTGTCGTCTCTCAACAAGTGATATTTCTGTGTATTATATATACTCGTCTGTCGTCTCTCAACAAGTGCCATTTCCGTGTATTATATATACTCGTCTGTCGTCTCTCAACAAGTGCCATTTCTGTGCATTATATATACTCGTCTATAGTCTCTGAACAAGTACCATTTCTGTGTATTATATATGCTCGTCTATAGTCTCTGAACAAGTGCCATTTCTGTGCATTATATATACTCGTCTGTCGTCTCTCAACAAGTGCCATTTCTGTGCATTATATATACTCGTCTATAGTCTCTGAACAAGTACCATTTCTGTGTATTATATATACTCGTCTATAGTCTCTGAACAAGTGCCATTTCTGTGTATTATATATACTCGTCTGTCGTCTCTCAACAAGTGCTATTTCTGTGTATTATATATACTCGTCTGTCGTCTCTCAACAAGTGATATTTCTGTGTATTATATATACTCGTCTGTCGTCTCTCAACAAGTGATATTTCTGTGTATTATATATACTCGTCTGTCGTCTCTCAACAAGTGATATTTCTGTGTATTATATATACTCGTCTGTCGTCTCTCAACAAGTGCCATTTCCGTGTATTATATATACTCGTCTGTCGTCTCTCAACAAGTGCCATTTCTGTGCATTATATATACTCGTCTATAGTCTCTGAACAAGTACCATTTCTGTGTATTATATATGCTCGTCTATAGTCTCTGAACAAGTGCCATTTCTGTGCATTATATATACTCGTCTGTCGTCTCTCAACAAGTGCCATTTCTGTGCATTATATATACTCGTCTATAGTCTCTGAACAAGTACCATTTCTGTGTATTATATATACTCGTCTATAGTCTCTGAACAAGTGCCATTTCTGTGTATTATATATACTCGTCTGTCGTCTCTCAACAAGTGCTATTTCTGTGTATTATATATACTCGTCTGTCGTCTCTCAACAAGTGATATTTCTGTGTATTATATATACTCGTCTGTCGTCTCTCAACAAGTGATATTTCTGTGTATTATATATACTCGTCTGTCGTCTCTCAACAAGTGCCATTTCCGTGTATTATATATACTCGTCTGTCGTCTCTCAACAAGTGCCATTTCTGTGCATTATATATACTCGTCTATAGTCTCTGAACAAGTACCATTTCTGTGTATTATATATGCTCGTCTATAGTCTCTGAACAAGTGCCATTTCTGTGCATTATATATACTCGTCTGTCGTCTCTCAACAAGTGCCATTTCTGTGCATTATATATACTCGTCTATAGTCTCTGAACAAGTACCATTTCTGTGTATTATATATACTCGTCTATAGTCTCTGAACAAGTGCCATTTCTGTGTATTATATATACTCGTCTGTCGTCTCTCAACAAGTGCTATTTCTGTGTATTATATATACTCGTCTGTCGTCTCTCAACAAGTGATATTTCTGTGTATTATATATACTCGTCTGTCGTCTCTCAACAAGTGCTATTTCCGTGTATTATATATACTCGTCTGTCGTCTCTCAACAAGTGCCATTTCCGTGTATTATATATACTCGTCTGTCGTCTCTCAACAAGTGCCATTTCTGTGCATTATATATACTCGTCTATAGTCTCTGAACAAGTACCATTTCTGTGTATTATATATGCTCGTCTATAGTCTCTGAACAAGTGCCATTTCTGTGTATTATATATACTCGTCTGTCCTCTCTCAACAAGTGATATTTCTGTGTATTATATATACTCGTCTGTCGTCTCTCAACAAGTGTTACTTCTGTGTATTATATATACTCGTCTGTCGTCTCTCAACAAGTGATATTTCTGTGTATTATATATACTCGTCTGTCGTCTCTCAACAAGTGCTATTTCCGTGTATTATATATACTCGTCTGTCGTCTCTCAACAAGTGCCCTTTCCGTGTATTATATATACTCGTCGTCATCTCTCAACAAGTGCTATTTCCGTGTATTATATATACTCGTCTGTCGTCTCTCAACAAGTGCCATTTCTGTGCATTATATATGCTCGTCTGTCGTCTCTCAACAAGTGCCATTTCTGTGCATTATATATACTCGTCTATAGTCTCTGAACAAGTACCATTTCTGTGTATTATATATACTCGTCTATAGTCTCTGAACAAGTGCCATTTCTGTGTATTATATATAGTCGTCTGTCGTCTCTCAACAAGTGCTATTTCCGTGTATTATATATACTCGTCTGTCGTCTCTCAACAAGTGCTATTTCTGTGTATTATATATACTCGTCTGTCGTCTCTCAACAAGTGATATTTCTGTGTATTATATATACTCGTCTGTCGTCTCTCAACAAGTGCTATTTCCGTGTATTATATATACTCGTCTGTCGTCTCTCAACAAGTGCCATTTCTGTGTATTATATATACTCGTCTGTCGTCTCTCAACAAGTGCCATTTCTGTGCATTATATATACTCGTCTGTCGTCTCTCAACAAGTGATATTTCTGTGTATTATATATACTCGTCTGTCGTCTCTCAACAAGTGATATTTCTGTGTATTATATATACTCGTCTGTCGTCTCTCAACAAGTGATATTTCTCTGTATTATATATACTCGTCTGTCGTCTCTCAACAAGTGCTATTTCCGTGTATTATATATACTCGTCTGTCGTCTCTCAACAAGTGCCATTTCCGTGTATTATATATACTCGTCGTCATCTCTCAACAAGTGCTATTTCCGTGTATTATATATACTCGTCTGTCGTCTCTCAACAAGTGCCATTTCTGTGCATTATATATGCTCGTCTGTCGTCTCTCAACAAGTGCCATTTCTGTGCATTATATATACTCGTCTATAGTCTCTGAACAAGTACCATTTCTGTGTATTATATATACTCGTCTGTAGTCTCTGAACAAGTGCCATTTCTGTGTATTATATATAGTCGTCTGTCGTCTCTCAACAAGTGCTATTTCCGTGTATTATATATACTCGTCTGTCGTCTCTCAACAAGTGCTATTTCTGTGTATTATATATACTCGTCTGTCGTCTCTCAACAAGTGCTATTTCTGTGTATTATATATACTCGTCTGTCGTCTCTCAACAAGTGCTATTTCTGTGTATTATATATACTCGTCTGTAGTCTCTCAACAAGTGCTATTTCTGTGTATTATATATACTCGTCTGTCGTCTCTCAACAAGTGCTATTTCTGTGTATTATATATACTCGTCTGTCGTCTCTCAACAAGTGCTATTTCCGTGTATTATATATACTCGTCTGTCGTCTCTCAACAAGTGCTATTTCTGTGTATTATATATACTCGTCTGTCGTCTCTCAACAAGTGCTATTTCCGTGTATTATATATACTCGTCTGTCGTCTCTCAACAAGTGCCATTTCTGTGTATTATATATACTCGTCTGTCGTCTCTCAACAAGTGCCATTTCTGTGTATTATATATACTCGTCTGTCGTCTCGCAACAAGTGATATTTCTGTGTATTATATATACTCGTCTGTCGTCTCTCAACAAGTGCCATTTCTGTGTATTATATATACTCGTTTGTCGTCTCTCAACAATGATATTTCTGTGTATTATGTGTCACTCTCTTGCTGTCTCCCAGCGCCCAGAATGTATAGTTCTCTCCATGTTTCACGACAGCAAAACTTATGCTTGATCCTTCTGAATCCGCCAAATCAGCTTCTGTTCAAGAGGTTTTACAAAGATGTAGACAGACCAGTACAGCTGATCCAGACAAATCAATGTTTCTGCATTTTTCACAATGGAGACATGTCCTCAATGTGTACCCTCATGAAGCACGCTCCACTCTTAAAAATCAAATAATCCTATCTTGGCAGAATCTGAGTGTAATCAATAATGGCCGCAGTCTATTTTTGTCAATTAACAAAAGTGGATATAAAAATAAACAAATAAAAATAATACCCCAAAAAAATTAAAAAAAAATGATTGTAGGATAAAAAGGAACGGGTAAGGTAAAAGTAATTGTTAGTGGGGATCGTTAGTTTCATAATGACATGGAAATGTCCAAAGCCACTTAAGAGATATTTCTTAGGGTAATATTAATATCTGAGGTTGCAGATGGAATCTGAGGCTGAGAATGAAATCTAAGGTTGAGAAAGTAATTTAATGATTTATAATGTCTGATTTTAATCACGGAGGCATGTGATCTTATTATTAATCGTGGAAGATGATTTCAAGTGAAATAAGATATTTATCGTGTTGAGATGTGTGATTGGAGAGAGAGAGAGAGAGAGAGAGAGAGAGAGAGAGAGAGAGAGAGAGAGAGAGACAAAGGGAGAAAGAGGGAGAAAGGCAGAGACACAGAGAGATAGACAGAGAGACATACAGTAGTTTGCCTTTGCTTTCTGAACGACCGGCACTAATACCATTGCATGGAAATCGGATGGCTTGCTTCCAAATCGCCAGCAGCTGTGTTTCGAACGCGGTATGCGGGATTACGAATTGTATTCGTAACTCTTTCACCACAGAGCTTAAGGAGGTTATCTAATAAATAGGAAGTGACAAAACCTGGAAGACTAGGTCAATTAAACAGCATTGTCTCTGTGGTTCAAACACACGACGTCCGTGGCAGGCAAGCATGCTAGAAATTGCGCTACCATGGAATCCCACGGAGTCTCCGTCGCAAAGTGGTTACGCCGCGTGCCTAGCATTCCGAAGGATGTGGGTTCGATTCCGGCCTTCGTAGTTCGCTTCACGAGTGCAACTTTCTAGGAAACTCCTGGGATTCATCACTGGAACTACGGAGTTCGTGCTTTGTGCCAAAGCTTTCTATAAGCCGCCATGCAAAAAGAGACCGAGCCATATGGGATACAAGCCGGTGCAATAAAGTCAATCCTCTAGCCCTGAAAAAACTCCCCTCTTTAGTTTACAGAGTCAAACGAGGATTTGGCTCGGTTACTGTGTTTCCTATCAACTCTATGCTATCAATGCCAAACCTGGACAATGACAGAAAAAGAGAAAAGAAAAATCACAACAACATAAATTAAGATTCCTGAGAAGAATGCTCAATGTATCAAGAAGAGATAAGATCAGAAATGAAGAAATCAAGACTAAAGTGGGGGTTATAGCTGCACTAGATTTTATTAGAAGGCAGCAAGTCAATTTGTTTGGTCATGCAAGTAGGTTACCAAGTTACAGTATACCACAAAAAGCAATGATGTACAGACCAAATGGAAACAGAAGAAGAAACCGACAATGGACGGAAGGAATAGCAGAGATCATGGCAATCTCTATGCACGAAGCCCATAAGCGGGCACTCTCCAGCTGTCTATACTTTACCTCGACACCGCAAGGTACAAGAGGAACATGATGAGATGAGAAACTCTGCTTCCTATAGGCAGTTAATAAATAACACACATGTATTGTTTGGAAGTTTATAGAAGTAGAAGAAAGACGTAGGGTCTAGAGGATGCACCAGACAACATAAATATTGAAAGCTGTAGTTATCGACCGGGAGTCGAACCTGTCACCTCCAAATGACGACTGCGCCTTGCTGCTGGAACAAGAGTACTTTGATGCATGACCTACTAGACACCCATAAGAGTCTGCATGCTGTTGTTTAATCTCCGTCAAATTGCAATTTAATTTACTTGATTTGTCTAATTTGGTCTTACATGTTCCGATGTCAATCCGTCTGCCTTGGGTACTCCAATGTACTCACACCAGACGGCGTGAAATCTGATTGAGATGATGAGGTCACGACGCGGCAAAGCCAGATAGACTCTACAGATGTTGTATGCGATGGTAAATATAGTCGCATAGACAATGGTACACCAGTGATTCTTAACAGTGGTTCTTGGATAACGCTGACTGACTGATTGATTCACCGACTGACTGACCGAATGACTGACTGAATAATGCACTGACTGACTGACTGATTGACTGACTGAATCACTCACTCACCCACCCACCCACTCACCCATCCACTAACTGACTGACTGACTGACTGACTGACTGACTGACCGACTGACTGACTGACTGACTGACTGACTGACTCACTCACTCACTCATTGACTCACTCACTCGCTGACTGACTGACTGACTCAATCAATCAATCAATCAATCAATCAATCAATCAATCAATCAGTCAATCAATCAATAGTCGCGGTTCTAACTTCACGGCAACGGGTCGTCCCCATTATGCTCCGTTCCTGTGCAAGTGAATATTACACAAAATGCTCCTCACTGCCCCATGTGAAAAGTGGAACAGACAGGAGTCTCGACAAACCTACAGCCTACACAGGTATACTATGCATAATGCCGCCGCCAGAATGCCAACACAAAAGTCCGCCACGAAAAAATACAGTTCATCGTCGATGGAAACGGCAGTCACAGGAAAACCAGCAGCCACACATTACTGCATAAAGCAGCCCAGTTAGCTCAGCGGCAGGCCGGCCACCATTATTCTGAACATGAAGTTCATGCAGTTCACCCTAAAAACAACCGCTTATTGTATGACAAAAGAGCGCTATTTACCTGTTTATTGTATTATTAGATAACGGATCTCTACCCACCTCAAGTGCAGTGTGCTTACGATACTACAGTCATATCTTTATGACCAATCAGTACTCGTTGGGTGATATTGTCAGTATGTCTTCGCCAGCATTTATTTCCCACGACTGCTCATGGTACATGTTGAAAACTGGGTCGACTAGAAAACCCAGTTAATTTAAAAAAAAATAAAAAATAAAATCGGCCTCGTTGCGGGTTCGAACCCAAGTCCACTGGGCTGCAGACGAGCGTCTAGCCACTATATTCTTGCGGTTCCTTTGCAGGCACTCGTTGTTAGGTACTCTGCAGTGCAAGATATTTGCAGAAGATGTTACTGAAGTCACATCTCTGATGCTTTAAAATTCTTCCTAATTTATTTGATCTTATTTTATGAATCATTGTCATATAGCATGGTAAAAGATGATGATGATGATGATGATGATGAAGATAATAATAATAATAATAATACACAGTACTGGCACCTTGCCTTTTTTGACAGATGATACGCTTCAAAAAGGTGTAATAATTACAACCAACAGCGGGGACCAATGATGGAGTTGTACCTCTCCATAGCACAAAGCCTGAGCTGAATAATAATAATAATAATAATAATAATAATAATAATAAGAATAATAATAATAAGAATAATAATGATGATGATAATGATGAAATTAACAACAGCAACAATAATAATACATCACCATGCGCTCGCTAGTTGTGTGTGTGTGTGTGTGTGTGTGTGTGTGTGTGTGTGTGTGTGTGTGTGTGTGTGTGTGTGTGTGTGTGTGATAATATAGTGAAATACAAGCGGTGGTAACATCTAGAATGTTTCTGAACCATTAATAAGGGGTTAGAAAACGTAATATTTTGTGCAGAAAACGTAATATTGTGTGCAGAAAAAGTAATACTATATTGTCTAGGAAACGTAATATTTTGTGTAGAAAACGTAATATTGTGTACAGAAAATGTAATATTTTGTGCAGAAAACGTAATATTTTGTGCAGAAAACGTCATATTTTGTAAAGAAAGCGAAATATTTTGCGCAGAAAAGGTAATATTTTGTGCAGATAACGTAATGATAGTTTGTCTAGGAAACGTAATATTTTGTGTAGAAAACGTAATATTTTGTGTAGACAATAGAGTAGGGATGAATTATAATCTGATCAAGTCCGCAGACGTCATAAGAATGTTTGTAATATTCTAATGAAACTGATCATGTCAGCGTCACAAGTCAATACAATCACACTGAGTGGAGACGGCAGGCCAGCCGCCACATATGGCCCTCATCGACAAATGGCGCATTCATTTAAAATGCGTTATTTGGAAAATTACTGGAGTAATTTTTCAATAGATAAGGTTTCCGTATCACATTATTTATTTAAAGAAATACAGAAAAAAAACATTATACAGTCAGAAGGAGTTTTGAGGATACAGTGTGGAACAGAGTTACAACGTGATTATAATGTTACATACAGCGTGATTTTAAAGGTAAAGTCAACGTGATCCTGTTACAGGCAGCGTGATTCTATTATTACAGACAACGTGATTCTAATGATGCAGACAACGTGATTCTAATATTACAGTCAACGTGATTGTAATGTTAAAGACAACGTAATTCTATTGTTACAGACAACGCGATTCTAATGTTACAGACTACGTGATTGTAATGATACAGACAACGTGATTATAATGTTACAGACAATGTGATTATAATGTTACAGACAACGTGATTATAATGTTACAAACAACGTGATTCTATTGTTACAGACAACGTGATTCTAATGTTACAGACAACGTGATTATAACGTGGCGAGAATCACGTTTCTGTATTGACCAGGTAAGCAAAATCGGCGAGAAACCATTTACACATCTCAAGGTGTATTAGGCATTCAAAGATAGATCCATATTTTATAGATCAGTCGGTATTCCAGGGGTGATGTAACGGCGGCCACCGTCGCTCCCCAAGACAGTTCTTGGTACTCATTTTAAGCTGGTTCGTTCTGAGACCACAGATCAATTTTAAAAATCTGCAGCGATGTGAGTTCGAACCCTTGATTCCCGGACTGAAGGCGAGCGTCTGGCCACAACGCTACCCCAACTGCCACTGACAAGGTACGAGACACGAGTTTAGAAAATAAGTGACCTGCCCTTCACAGGGCGTCGCAATCACGCAATCATTTATTGCTTGTTTGTGATTTTCTAGTTTGTTTTACGTTCAGTGTCATTACTAGTTTTGCGTTCAGTGTGATTATTAGTTTTACTGTGTCATTGCTAGTTTTACGTTAAGTCCCATTACTAGTTTTACGTTTAGTGCCATTACTAGTTTTGCGTTCAGTGTCATCACTAGTTTTACGTTCAGTGTGATTATTAGTTTTACAGTGTCATTGCTAGTTTTACGTTAAGTCCCATTACTAGTTTTACGTTTAGTGCCATTACTAGTTTTACTTTAAGACACATTAATAGTTTTACATTCAGTATCATTGCTAGTTTTACGTTCAGTGTCATTATTTTTAATTACTGAATTTGTATTTCAGAATTATTGCACGCTATTATATTTTGAGCAACGTACCTGCTGGGTGTGTTGCTGTGGTGGTTAGGGCATTGCGTTGACAATACCACGAATACGGTCGGCTGAGGGTTTGATGCTTGCTCACGACGTTCGCTGAGGGAGGAAAAACAGACCTAGATTGCTATTCCTTTGTGTTTTCATTTACAAAATGCCATGGTGCTAACACTTTATAAACCCACAGAACGTTTCTGCTAGGGGAATTAAAAAAAACAAAACAACAACAACCGTATCTACAAACTTTATTTAACAGTTTCAGTGGCAAAGAAAAAGTAGATTTGGACCTAACAAAAATGGATGGCGGAAAATGGGAAGTAGGGGTGTGTCACAGTTATGACTCAAAAGTTATTAATATGGAATGTAAAGCAGCACTGCTATCAACTTCGCTGGGTTCTGTTGCATCGTATCTACTGCAAACGACATTTTAAAAAATGTCAATTGGCGAAGATACATCCCGATCTCTGTTTTGGGCTGTGAGCTAGATTATGTATGATAATACTGATGTGGTGAAGGCTCTCAGGGATGGAGTGGAAGGCACAGCAAACCAAAGGACTTACACTTAGAGAGTGAATGCAGCGGCCTGAGAGGAGTGAGTCTGAGCGATACTCAACGTGTAGAGGAAAACACAGGAGAATTTCAGTCTGACTGCCACTGGTACCTTGAGAACGGAATCTCTTCGTTAACCACCGACAGCACATACACAAAATCCCAAGTATTGATTGGCACTAGTAGAAACAGAAGAAAGAAATAGAGATTAGACGACACACTAGAAAAAGGAATTGAAAGCTATAATGGTTCCGTCGCCCAGCTTTGAGTTGAGCACGTGGAGCGACACTGTGAGCTGTAGATTTCATGCGAAGAGCTTTTACATCTGTCCGCAGTTGTTTACATCGTGAACTGCATGTTCAGAAAAATGGCTGCCGGTCGATTGCTGAACTAACTGGGTTTGCCTTTTGCAGTAATGCGTGGCTGCTAGTTTACTAGTGACTGCCGCTTCCATGGACGATGAACTGTATTTTTCGTGGCGGACTTTTGCGTTGGCAGTCTGGCAGCGGCCTTTTGCCTTTATACCTGTGCAGGCTGTTGGTTTGACGAGACTCCTGTCTGGTCTATTGCTCACATGGAGCAGTGAGGAGTATTTTATGTGATATTCACTAGTACAAGAACGGAGCATTATGGGGTGACTCTTTGTCATGAAGTTGGAACCGCGACTAACTAACTAGCTTGGAAGCTATAGCTATTACACCAGCATTCGAACCTGTCATCTCCAAATGACGACAGCGCCTCGCTGCAGGAACAAAGTGTACTTCAATGCATGGCCAACTCGACACCCGTGGAAAGGTGTCATCATTATCCAGGTCTTACATCCACCCGAACCCACAACGATGGAAATTGGACGCAATTTCTATCTAACCATTAAGGTAGCATACAGGTTGTAGGTTTGGTTGTCCCTTTCAGTTGACTAAAGAAGAAAAGTCGGCTCTGGTGCGAAGTGGTTAGTTACGAATACAATTCGTAATCCCGCATACCGTGTTCGAAACACAGCTGCGGGTTATTTGTAAAGCAGAGCGGCTTGCGTTGATTTCTTCATACAAAGATATATGTGCTTGTCGTTCAGAAAGCAATGACAAGATACTTGAAAGTAAACTTGCCAAGAAATAACAAACAACCCAAAAAATGTTGGGGTTGACTGCGATGTCCTGTACAAGATATGCAACTAACTAACAGTTGAAAGAACCGGCGCTGTGGCTTTGGGGATTATGGGACACACAGCTTCATAATTCCCCGTTATACATTTATTTAAATGCGTAGTTGCATGGCTTCCTGATTTCTGTGGTGCGCCTCCTGGCTGTTGCCTTCGTCTTCGGCACCTTTCCTTTACTAGAGTAGACTGTGGTCTTACTTGAGTTTAGATATGTATATGTGTACACTCGTGTCTGCTCATGTATGTACGTACTAGAGAATTCTGGTTTTTGTAACGGCACTAGAGACTCGCCGCCGCCCCTTCTCCTGTTAGTTAAAACAGTTCTGCCAAGTGACGACCAGGAGCTGGAATTTTGCTGCCAGAGGTGATGAATGCACAAGCCGGGGTATTGTGCAAGATTTGGCGCTCACTCCAACTGTGCGCTCCTGCCATATAACAACAATTTGGAATCCCCCGTTATGTGAAGTCGAGGGTTCGAAATCAGGCGCAGGCCATGTGGAAGCAGACCGCGATGTGGTGTTATCGATGTTATATGGTGTCGACCTTTCAGAAAACAATGGCAACCTACTGAAAAAAAAACATTGTCTAGTTAAGCACAAACAGCGAATAAATGCTGGGGTTGATTGCAACGTCTTGTAAAGGACATGCAACTAACATTAACATCAGAAAGTGACGAATCACGCGTATGAATATCCCAAATGCAATGCTGCTGTTTCTTGATTTCTTTGTCATTCGTCAATTCTCATGTGTTCATAAAATTCGGATGTTGTCACTGATATTTTACACGATTCCTTGCAGTTCCTATGAAAAACGTGGAAAGCGTCGAACAAGAAAGATTTAGCGGCAAACAGCTGATAACAGAGCAAACTGTAAAAACCAGCTTGTAAACAGAGAACATATAAACATCAATGTCTTCTGGTCATTGATCTAATTTGGAGTGACAGTGAACATTTCAGCTCGGAGCGGCTCGTATTCACAACAAAGAATGATTAACGCTGAAGATATAATGGTAAGTTTATAGTAACAGATTCAGTTCCAAACATAAAAGTAGGTTTGGACCAAACATGGTACACCATCACATGAACGAGTACGAGGGGACTTCAAATGAAAACCTTAAAATGCGATAGAAATTGCAGTAACCATGCCATCGTTCGTGTAACCTGTCAATAGTGTTGTTAAGGATTTCAAGAGTGTTCAGGGTGTGACATAACGGTGTAGACGAAAACAGTGATGTCATAAGGACAGTTTAAAGATGGTCGCCCAACTGTTGACATGCAGCAAAGAAGAGCAGCGTTCTGTTATCCGTTTTTTCATCAGTGAAGGAGTGAAGCCTAAAGAAATTCATCTGAAATGAAGATCCTGTCTGGTGATGCATGCCTGTCAGTCCAGCAAATGTATACGTGGAGTAGGAAGTTCCCAAACTGCGTGACTTCTGTGATAGACTGCCCGAGTAGTAACACCAGGGTAGAATTTTCCACAGCAATCCAAGCACTTTATCGGAGCCCGGGGGATTTGCATTGAAAGCAGTGGTGACTACATCGAAAAATTATGCATTTGTTCTTTACTTTTTCATAATAATATATTAACACTCCCCTTCCCCCGAGGAAAAAAATGGTTTTCAGTTGAAGCCCCCTCGTATTATAATGTAAATTTCCATTCATTGAGCACGATAACCTTAGTATAGCGATATATCGTCCTTCTGTCTTAATGGGAGGTGAGATTTGGCGATATATTAACAGATTCAGTAGATGACAGACATTTTTGTAAAATTTTTCTAAGCAACTTTACGTTCAGTGGTTTACTTTTGACGGCGTTGTGGCTTAGGGGCAGTAAATACTTTCATAATTCCCCAACATACCGAATCGAGGGTTGGAAATCAGATGCAGATCGATTTGCGTTGATTTCGATGGTATTAGCGTAAGTCGCCCAGAAAGCAATGGTAAACTAGTGAATAATAAATGACAAATTACAACAAACAGCTAAACAATGCTGGGGTTGTTTGCGACATCCTGTAAAAAGCATGCAACTAACTTTAGTTTACCATTGTTTTCTGAGCGGCCGACGCTCACACTCTTGTGAAGATCGTCGCAGTGCTGTCTGCTTCGCGGCAGCCTGCAGCTGACTTTTCAGTCTACATTTGGAGTTGTAAAACTGCTTTCACCATCCCTAAGCCACAGATCCAGCCATGTCGCACTACTAACCTTTACTAACCTTTACAAGGACGGTATAATTAAAATGATTTACAAGAAAGAGGATCGACTTCCACGGTCTGTAATTTTTCCTCCACGGTCTGTAATATGTCCTCCACGGTCTGTAATATGTCCTCTACGGTCTGTAATATGTCCTCCAAGGCCTGTAACATGTCCTCCACGGTCTGTAATATGTCCTCCACGGTATGTAATATGTCGTCCACGGTCTGTAATATGTCATCCACGGTCTGTAATATGTCCTCCCCGGGCTACACTATGTCCTCCACGGGCTATAGTATGTCCTCCACGGGCTATACTATGTCCTCCATGAGCTATAGCATGTCCTCCACTGGCTATTATATGACCGTATATAATTATGTAACAAAATGATAGTAATAATAATAGTAATGAAAGTAATAATAATAGCGATACTAGTAATACTAGTAATAATATTAGTAATAATAATGATAGTAGTAATAATCATAGTAATAATAATGATAGTAATAATAGTAATAATTATAGTAATAATATTAATAACAATAATAATAGTAATAATAATGGTAATGATAATAGTAATAATAGTAATTATAATAGCAATATTAATAGTGATGCTAGTAATAATAGTAATAATAATAATAATAATAATCGTAATAATAATAGTAATAATAATAGCAATAATAATAGTGACACTAGTAATTCTAGTAATAATAATAGTTAAAATTATTATAGTTAAAAATGTTAGTTGCATATGCTTTACAGGACGTCGCAGTCAACACCATCATTTTTTGCTGTTGTGATTGATTGATTGATTGATTGATTTAGGAAAGTTTACGTTTAGTAGTTTGCCATTGCTTTCTGAACGACCTGCACTCATACCATTTCGTAAAAAACCAACGCAACGCAGTCTGCTGCCAAATAGCTCGTAGCTGTGTTTCGGATGCGGGTATGAAGGATCACGAAAACGTCCGTAAAACCTTCGCCAAGGAGCAGGCAATGATAATAGTAATATAATAATAATAATAATAGAAATAATAGTAATAATACTAATAGTAATAATAATAGTAATAATAATTATAGTAATAATAACAGTAAAATATTAGTAATAATAAAAGTAGTAATAATAATAGTAATAATGATAATAGTAATAATAATAGTAATAATAATAGTAGTAATAGTAATAATAATAGTAATAATAGTAATAATAATAATAGTAATAATAATAGTAATAATAGTAGTAATAATTATAATAGTAATATTAATAGTAATAAAATAGTAATAATAATAATAGTAATATTAATAGTAATATTGATAATAGGAATAATACAAATAGTAATAATAATACTAATAATAATAGTAATAATAATAATAATAGTAATAATAGTAATAATAATAGTAGTAATAATAATAGTAATAATAACAGTAATAATAATAGTTATAATAATAATTGTAATAATACTAGTAGTAATAATAATAGTATTAATAAAAGTAATAATAATAGTTATAATAATGGTAATAATAATAATAGTAATAGTAATAGAAAAAATAATAGTAATAATAATAATAGTAATAATAATAATAGTAATAATAATTCTTCTTCTTCTTCAGCGTTCCGAGCCATTGAGGTTCTTTGCTGCAAATACAATCTGTCTCCATTCGTCTCTCTGGTGGACCTTCTCTTGCCAGTCGTTGATTCCAAGTGCTTGTAGGTCTGTATGTATATTATCTCTCCCACCGCCTTCTTGGTCTACCTCGGGGTCTACGGTCATTTATTTCCTGAGTGTAAGCGAGTTTTGTTTCCCTATTATCTTCCATTCTTTCTATATGCCCCCAGCCATTGTAGTCTATTAGCCTTCATGATACCAGTGATTAGCGGGGACTTAACAAATTCATAAATGTCTTTGTTACTTCTTCTTTTCCACTCTCCACTTTGTGTATCCCTAATGGGTCCAAAGATGCGTCTTAAAATTTTGTTCTCAAAGGTTTGTAACAAGGCTTCGTCTCCTTTCGTTGTACTTGTCAGAAGTCGGGGTGCCCCACCGGCTAGATGAAAGTATTTTTCACTGGCGAGCAACCCCTAATAGTCAGAAACTGACTAGGGACAAAATCTATATGGCTGAACTATAGATTAAGGCCCTGAATATCCAACGTACAGCTCCAAGTGGCTCGTTACAAAATTAAAATGAACTGTGCTGAATATTCGCCAAGGATGGGAAGAGAAGGTTAGCTAGAATAGATTTTTACGTCTGAATTAAAGTGTAAAGACAACTATTCCAGTACAGGTTTTTCTCCCTGACTGCTCCCTTCCTTGGTGTGTAAGTGAACCCCCACCAATGTACACACACAACACGTATGCACAATTGGAATTAAAATATAACGACAGAACTATGAGTTACAATACTACAACATTTATTTGCTAATCATAACAATAGACATAGGATGATTGTCAATATGAGGATGATAAAATCATATACATATTGTGATGAGAAACATTACGTAACTTTACTTGTTACTTCATCTATCTGGAACTGTGGTCCAGATCCCCACTCTCCAGTAGACTCAACAAAAGAAAGAACAGCTTGCCGGTATTCTGAGATCCTGTCAGTCCTGACACTCCTAGTCAGTAGTCTCTAGTCTTGAGATCTATAACATAGGGCTCCTTGTGAGAGCTTGAAAGAAAGTCAAGAATGTGTTATATCAGTTCTACATCAGCGCAATCCTAATTAAAACATATAACACAAACATATACAATGACCAGTCTGGCCAAGATTATCTTTCAGCTCGACTGCGTTCACCATCCTCCTTCTCCCTACTGTCTTTAGTCTGGGACGGGCTTTTAAATTGTCTCACACGCCTGTAATGATTACATTTCTGCCGCCCCATGTCCATGTCGCTAATACAGAAATTCTGTGTCAGTACAGCCGCTCCGTCCAATGTTAGTTTAGCAGCTCACAGGGTCGGTAAGGGTATTATAACAATGCCTGATCATCCGGGCTTGCAAGCCGTGACAAGTAGCTGTGCCAGGTTTCCATGCATTACCGTGGACGCACGCCCACAATACACTGAGAAAGTTTAGCACCATATACCCTATACTACCAATTGTGGGTAATGTCTGTACCATTACACCTCTGCTTCCAACACAATCATTGGCCAATGTGCCAATGCGCAGACAATAGCATAACACTTCATATTGGTAGGTTTGCATATGACAAATCAATATATCAAACATCCAATACACATAAACATATTGATTAAACTAGACATATTATGATACTTTAACATCATAGCATAATGCACTAGTTAGTTTATGAAATTACACATACATACATCCAACATATCCGTAAACATTATATTACTTCAAGATGGACATCTAATGATATTCAACATAATAGCATTAGGCATTATTGAGTACTAATATTGTATAGCTACAAAATGAGATATACAACGTCTAATTGAAGTTACCACTTAGTTACTGCTGTTGTAAGAATTAAATAAATAGTCAGTTGACTTATATTCTGTACAACAAATGCACACACCAAAAAGCAACTAGGATAGTGTACAAAGAAATGACAAGCATCTACCAAGACACCTAAAAGTATACCCAGACAAGATCTGTTTCACATAAGGCTCTACTTCTCAGAAGAATAACTCTTTAAAGCAATATGATATTGAACACAGAACTTAGAAAGAATACTCAAGTAACCTGAAGCAATGATAATTCTGGAAGTAACCTAGGTCAGATATAGACAGAGTCATTACATCCATTTAAAACTCGACTAGTTACTAAGAATTAATTCTCCTAGTTAAATCTAGCAACCTAAGAATCATACAAAACGAGCTGGTTGTCTCACCTGTTCTGAAGTCAAACTTAATCTAACCTAAAACAGGCTAGGGACCCTTATTTAAGCTGAGTCCAGCAGACAGTGTCTGAGACACTATTATCTCTTTGGCAGTCCCGTCATAAATTCTTCTTATCTCCTCCTGACAGTAATTGCAATTAACTCCAAGTCTGTCCAGTCATAAAATTCTTTCTGCATGCACACTAGCCTTCACCATAGTGTCACACCTGGATGGTTTTGCGTTGCCAGCCCCAGATCAGTTTCACAGTCTTATCAGTGATTTCACACCTACCTGGGTCTGCCAGTCCGAGTAGACGGGGCTTGTTTCCCGCCCTGGGGCTATTATCTCTCCCTGTGTCAATGTTGTTCACGCCTGGGTGGTTTTATTTCACTCACTGGCCCAGTTCATTGTTGATTCAGCATGTCTGGGTCAGCAGTTTCCCAAGGTGTATACTAATTATCTAGTTGCCATTTTACTTGCCATCTGCAAGCTTACGTCATGGCTAGAGGCTTTTTGTGAATAATCTTACCTCATCGACTAGATAGCCGTGGAGTAGTGTGATTAATTCATTCTTTCTCAATTTGGCCTCTCAAATTTGGAGACCTGAGAAAAATATTCTGGGATGTTAAGGCGGCATTCCGCGACAGAGCTTTCCCCTTAAAAAAAAGTTTCTGCCAGAAATCTTTTTTCAACGCACGCCGTACATCCCAGAATAATGCCTAAGCACTCTCCGTTCTGTATCTGCCTAAAGGTTTCCAATATTCCTTGTGGCAGTGGGTTGTCCTGCTCTGCATAAAGACGTCCCATTTCCATAACCCAAAGATACTCTGGATAGATCCTTGTACCTGGTTTTCGGCCGGGATTCCATGCAATAGCTTGGTAAAATCCGGTAATTGTCAGGAGGTTGTAATTTTACCCCTCTGGGAAAGATCACAATCAACGGGATTCTTCTACGCCTCTGGGCAGCAATTGTTTTACACCATTCACTCACGTGATTTACTCCTTTCAGCCGAGGATGTACCCGTAGTGAGGTCTTGCATAAGCTGGCCACAGCAAAGCTTGTCTCCGTGATATTCCTCCATCCTTTATAGATTCTTAACAGATCTCATCAATAGCTTCCTTTTGAAAGGAATAATGTTACACATCATGGTCCCATGATATAAATTCAACTGGCGCTTTCCTCCTTCAAAGTCGGGCGTAACAATCGTCCCTCCTCGGTGTCGCGGTTTCTTCCCCTGATATTCAGTTAATGGGCTGAGTTTCTCTGCATTAGAGTTTCGTGTGAAAACCGTGCTAGAAATTGGAAATTTAGTGAGCCAAGTTGTCCAGCCTTGAGAAATAACATAGTTATTCACAGGCGATAAAGTGGAGTTACTTTTGAATAAAGTATCCACAAATAGCTGATCTACTCCTATCAAATCGACCTGACTGAAGGGTAGATTGAGTCCTAAGAGTGTTGATTCCAAACCACTCTTGACTTCTGTTACTTCAGGTCCCTGTTGCTGGAATTCCCTGATAACTTCAGCTAATGAGATGATAGGCTTTTCTTCCTCCATCTTGTGCAAAGAATTTTCTTCTTTAGCAACTACAGACAATGTTGTCTGCACAATATCAGAGTCCATATTCTGGCTCATGACAATTCCTTGTGTTTCCTGAGTCTCCGAACTGGTATACTGTGAGATAACAACTGGAAATGTTTCCTGGTCTGGATGTTCCTCTCTGGTCGTGCTTTCATGGGCTAAGTCCAGTTGAGGTAAATCCTGTGATGGGCTGGTCTAAGCAATCCATCACGATAGGTAAATGATTTGAACTGAGATCTAGTGTCTTGTCCTGAGCTGCAGCCTCAAAGATCACAAGGGGTTCCGGATCGTCCTTCATCCCACCTGTCAGTCAAATTTAATCCCACTTCATCCTCGTCCTGAGCTGAAGGGAATAATAAAGTCGGTTACCTTTCGATCTCCGACCTCCTTAAAAGATGTCCTCAGGTCATCTTCCTCTTGAGTTTCACCTCTCGTTGAAGTAGAATGAGATTCCTGGGAGTCTTGTACTGGCGGACCAGTTAAATTATCTGAACTGATAATTAGTGATTCTTCCCGCGTTGCAGTAATGAAATTCACCTGGGATTCAGTTCACTTCCATTCCTCCCTATTTCAGTCAGATGTAATTCCACTTCGTGATTCTGTGAACCGAAGGGAATGTGAGAATCGGCTAGGTCTCTGCCTGCGACCTCATTAAAGGTTGTCTTCAGTTCCTCTTTCTCTCGAGATTCATTTCTCGTAGCAGTCAAGTGGTTTTCCTGAAGGTCCTCTACTGTCAAACGACTATTGCCGTGGTGCAATTCCATCAGTCCCAGATTGCCTTATTGTTTTTAAGTCGGTGTGATTACATATAGGATTTCTTCAAATGTAGGTTCTTCAATTTGTGGTTCGCATGTTAGAACCTCTTCCTGTGGGAAAATGTTACTTGGAGCTTCACAATTTAGTAATTCAATAAAATATTCTTTCCATGTGTTGCACATTTCCTCATTGGTATTTATCATATTCCCATTTTTGTCTTTTAAACCATATGTGTTTTGTTGGTGCCCTCGTTTCATTGACTTCAGTACTTTAAAAAATTTTCTGGATTCATTTTTCTGGTGATTAGTTTCCATAATAATAATAGTATTAATAATAATAATAATAGTATTAGTATTAATAGTAATAATAGTAATATTAATAATAATAATAATAATAATAATAATAGTGATAATAATAGTAATAATAATAGAAATAATAACAACAGTAATACTAACAGATCGAAGGGAACAGACCAAGAAGAAGATCTAGAAGCAAATACCTGGATGGCTTGGCCTCGTTGCACGGTAGAGACAGAAACACGGAGCTATCCATGACTCTGGTGATCGAGTGAGATGGCAAAACATGACCGCCCACGCTTACCGGCATGGCACATGATGGATGGAATACTAACAGTGGGAGCCGCTAGGACGCAGTGGCTAGACGCTGGACTGGTGGACTGGGGGACATAATGTGGAATCCTCATTGAGGCGGATGTTTACAATTGGACTGGTGTCCCAGGTCGGCCCAGCCTAACACGAGTACCAGGAAATTTATTGCGAAATAAATGCGGCCGGCCTAGTAATGACCGCATCAACCACGATAAAATATGTCTAGCACCATATACCTAACGGGCCTGGGGTGTATAATAGGGGTCGTTTACTTACTCACTCACTCACTCACTCATTCAATTACTCACTCACTCACTCACTCACTCGCTCGCTCACTCATTCACTCACTCATTCACTGCTGCAACTACTACTACTACTACTACTACTACTACTACTACTACTACTACTACTACTACTACTACTACTACTACTACTACTACTACTACTACTACTACTACTACTGCTGCTGCTGCCTACTACTACTGCTGCTGCTGCTGCCTACTACTACTACTACTACTACTACTACTACTACTACTACTACTACTACTACTACTACTACTACTACTACTACTACTACTACTACTACTACTACTACTACTACTACTACTACTACTACTACTACTACTACTACTACTACTACTACTACTGCTGCTGCTGCCTACTACTACTACTACTACTGCTGCTTCTGCTGCTGCCTACTACTACTACTACTACTACTACTACTACTACTACTACTACTACTACTACTACTACTACTACTACTGCTGCTGCTGCTGCTGCTACTACTACTACTACTACTACTACTACTACTACTACTACTACTACTACTACTGATGCTGCTGCTGCTGCAACTACTACTACTACTATTATTACTACTACTACTACTACTACTACTACTACTACTACTACTACTACTACTACTACTACTACTACTACTACTAATACTACTACTACTGATGCTGCTGCTGCTGCAACTACTACTACTACTACTACTACTACTACTACTACTACTACTACTACTACTACTACTGCTGCTGCTGCTGCTGCTGCTGCTGCTGCTGCTACTACTACTACTACTACTACTACTACTACTACTACTACTACTACTACTACTACTATTCCCCTTTAGTAACAGAGAAACCGCAGTTGTGCAGTGACTTTTCGCTTGTTTACCAACCCGACGTTCATGTGTTCAAATCCTCTCAATGTGGGATTATTTTTCTCCTTAACCTCATCGTCTGGGCCAACACAGCCTGTACTTGGTACCTATAAATATTCTGGAAAAATTAAAGGCGGACGGCGTGATATTTCCTACGCCACCTATCGAGTGTCCGCTGGTCTGAACATCTGGATCTACATAATTATATCTCATGGCGTGAACAGGGAACGTTTCCTTTTAACATTTTACACTAAGTCTTCGCTTTGCATTCCACTTCTTCTTTCGTTCGCTGGATATTTGTCTTTAACTGCAATTTTGTCTCTTGTGTGAATTTAACTGCCTTTTCTTTAGTTCACTCAGTGGTCGATAGAGTTTATCCACTGTTGCTTCTATATACTGAAAGAAGAAATTATAGAAGTCATCAGATTAGCCCCATTGAACAAATCACCAGGACAAGATGAAATACCAAATGAACTAATTAAAGCAGCAAGAGAAGTAGGAACAACATGGCCACATAGACTATTCAACCACGTTTGGGTAGAACAACAGACACCACGAGACTGGGGAAACGCCATAATTATCCCAATTTGGAAAAACTAAGGCAGCAAAAGAGACTGCACACATACAGAGGTATTTCACTGTTGAGTCATAGTGGGAAAATATTTTGCAAAATTCTTGAAAAAAGATTACGAACTATTATAGAACCCCAGCTAAGCGAAACACAACTTGGATTTAGGAAAAACAAAGGATGCACAGACGCCATTTTTGCTCTTAGACAACTTATAGAAAAATCAATCGAATTCAATGAAACACTACTTAGCCTTTGTCGACCAAGAAAAGGCATTTGATAGAGTAGATAGAAACAAGCTGTGGGAAATCCTTAAACAATATGGAGTGAGTACACATCTAACAAACCTATGTAGAAGCTTATACAACAACAGTGAATGCATAGTGAGAGCAACTGGAGGACACTCAGAACCCTTCACCATAAGATCCGGAGTACGACAAGGTTGTGTCCTGTCCCCTCTCTTATTTATAACATATATAGACAACATATGTAAAGAAACCAGCAAACAGAGACCGCAAGAACACCGCATGACGAGAACACAGAAGAAGAACCATCTGCAAATCTAACCATTAGAGAACTCCTGTTTGCGGACGACCAAGCACTAATAGCAAAATCAGAAGCTGAATTACAAGACCACATGAATAGTCTAAACGAAATGTGTAGGGAACATAACATGAAAATTAGCACAAGTAAAACAGAGGTATTGACTATAACTAAAGAAGAAAAAGCAACAACGATTCACCTAAACGAACATCCCTTGAAACAAGTAAAGAGTTTCAAGTACCTAGGAAGTATAATATCATCAAATGGCAAATCAGAAGACGAGATCGAAAATAGATGCAATAAGGCAAATCAACTCATTGGACAAATGGCACCAATACTAAAGAACAAACATGTATCAATAACTACTAAGAAAGCACTTTACAACACAATCTTCCTACCAACTCTATGTTACCAATGCCAAACCTGGACAATGGAGAAAAAGAGAAAAGAAAAATCACAACAACAGAAATGAGATTCCTGAGAAGAATATTCAATGTATCAAGAAGAGATAAGATCAGAAATGAAGAAATCAGGACTAAGTGGAGGTTGTAGCTGCACTAGATTTTATTAGAGGCAGCGGGACGCAGAGGTGTTTTCAAGGCACCAGGGCTGGGTTCTATACTGGCCAAGACCTATTGACGCGTCCTCGCCAAGCGTCCTGGGCAAAAGGTCCCTTTTGGGGTCCTGGCTAAAGTCAGTAGGATCGTTGATTCCTCCGAAGTCGGAGAGTGTCTGCCTGCATGGCGAAGAACCACCA
This sequence comes from Cepaea nemoralis, assembly GCA_014155875.1. NCBI lineage: Eukaryota > Metazoa > Mollusca > Gastropoda > Stylommatophora > Helicidae > Cepaea > Cepaea nemoralis. Next base: position 295,522 of record JACEFZ010027492.1, read on the forward strand.
GTCTGCACACCAATAAGCCAGGCATAGGACAAAGGATACTCACGCAAACCGCAGGTCCTGTATGACATCACACTGATGTTGGACAACAGGATGTCTTCATCCGACATACAGGACTTCACGCTGGAGTTCATAGTCAGCGAATACAAGCAAGCAAGCATTAGAGGCAGCAAGTCAAATGGTTTGGCCATGCAAGTAAGTTACCAACTAACAGTATACCACAACAAGCAATAATGTACAGACCAGAGGTAAGCAGAGAAAGAGGCCGACCACGTAAACGATGGTCGCAGGAAATAACAGAGTCCATGGAAATATCAATACATGAAGACCATAAGCGGGTACTCTCCCGCTGTTTATACTTCACCTCGACACCACAAGGTACAAGAGGAACATGATGAGATGAGATACTTCTATAGGCCAGAAGTCTTCCGTTCGCTTGAAATTTGTCTATAACTGCAATTTTGCCTCTTGTATGAATTTAACATCTTTGATTTTTTTTAGCTCTCTCAGCGGCCCAAAGAGTTTATCCTTTACTGTTGTTTCTCTAGGCGAGAAAGTTGGCCTAGATATGATGTATTCGATTTGCGTTTATTTCGGTGGTTTGAAACGTCGGCCAATTCAGAAAGCAATGGCAAAGTACTATACGTAAAATTGCCTAGTAAATTGCACACTGCCACTCATGCCGGGGTTGATTGCCACGTCATATAAATGACATTTAACTAGCTTTTCTTAAATAAACATAACAACAAACGCATATAAGTCATTTCTGCCTATGGAATGATGTTCTCTACGAAGAGGAATTCTCTCTCTCTCTCTCTCTCTCTCTCTCTCTCTCTCTCTCTCTCTCTCTCTCTCTCTCTCGCTCTTCCCCTCCCTTGTAGTGGTAGAAAGGCTTGCTTATGCCGACAGTAGCGAAGGTACTGGTAGGGTGGCCCATGTCAAGGGACAGGAACCATACGAAGGTTCTGTTCTGGCATATCTGTTGAAGTAGTGACCTTCACCGTGTTCAATATGATCCTTATGAACAAGACCACGCAGTACATGGCTCTAGCAAGGTGGCAATATATAGAGTGAGGGAGTGTAGGTGGTAAATATAATAAATAGAATAAGGACCAGTTTCGCTAGGGTATTCAGTATGAATGGGGTCTAAAACCCAAACACGCCCTCTATAGAATGAATATATTGGCTCGTAACCCCCAAGTATTGAACAAGGCAGAAAAGGGTGCCAGTTCAACACTAACAAGAAGAAATGTTTCCCATAGAAGGCTGGGAGGATCCGGGAAGTTCTACCACAGACACCCGAGTACTAATCACTCTACCCAGAGGGTGTGTCTATGTGTAAGTGCCCCGCCCCACATTTAATCTCCCACATATATATAAACAATGACAAGTATCCACTGTCATGCACATCCACAGTATTATACAAACAGAGGGACAACAACCCATGTTAGGACGCAACAACTGGATTACATTGACAGAGGAAAACAGCCACTGTTAGACAAAAACAGTACAATGACTCACTGTATCACATAACAGTAACATAACTCACTGTATCACATAACAGTAACAATAACTGGACTATAAACATCAATTTTGGAACAACAGGTTAACAATGAAGTAACTTCAAGGCTTTGTTAAACCAAACAAACAAACAATTGTATTGTGGAAAACATTTGGGTTCTGGAAAACACCCTGTTGGCTACCATATGGTGACATGACATGAAAATTATCATATTTCAGGCAATGCACACAAAGTATACAAGGAAAAACAAAGTCCCAAAAGTCCTCCAAAAGGTTCACATCAACTACATGTGGCAAACACAAAACAAAGTAAGATAATCCATACAAAGAAATAGATAAGAAATCTATCTAATCTGTCTCTAGAACTATCCTATGGGCTGATGATGACTCCCTCTCCTTCAATATCCACTAGAAAGTCTGGGCCATAATCACACTCTCTATAATCCAGGAAAACAGCTGCTTTGCATATATCCACTATTTAGAAAATTGGGGATTGCACACACCCACACACAGAACTTTCACTTCTGGATCATATATCCATCGCGAAAAACATGTAGGAGTAATCCATATGACTCCAATGTGGATATACTGTAATCTCTCAAGTCACAGTTGCTAAGTCACTGGCTAGGAGCGTTCCAGGGTGATATAACAGACAGTATAAATAGTCTGAAGCATTCTGGCATGGCGTGACACACAGGAGTCCATGTGATTGATTTCGATCAGGATCAGGCACAAACACTTTCAGTATCTCTTTGGATGAGGAGTGACATCACATAATCCATTAGAATTTCCTGACAGAACTAACTTGAATGGGGCATGAATATTCCAGCCCCTTTCTCTGGGGTTAAGATGTAGGTTATTCTTTCTTCAGCTGAATATACGACTTGATTGACCGGGAGGTGGTATGGTGCTTGATTATCCATGTCTGGGAAAATGATGGATGAGAAGATTCAAAGGAAGCTGGGAGTTCACACAATCAGTTGGTAAATCCATACTGGTAAATGATGGTGAATTCCAGACTATCCATGAGCCTCTGGAATATGACAGTTGAATGTGGAATTAGGCGGTGACTTTTAGAAGAGGTTATACTCTGTATCCATCTAGGCCAGGCATGCCTCATGTCTTTGCAGACATTGAAAAAGCTTAACACCGTCTGTAAGTTCCCAGAGTTAGGGAATCCACTTCCGCATATTCAAAATCCGTTATGTATCCAGGCATTGACATTCAGGTTCAGGTGAGTAGCAGTAACCAGCACTCGTTGTAATATATTAGAGGAGGCTGATATCCCAGTTTCCTGCCTCTAAATCCAAACAAGTTGACCATAACTTCAGTGCCAAGCATGGTGACTAGTGCCAATACTCCACCGCCATCTCTAGCGCCTATGTAGAGTGAAGAAGAACAGGGTCGATATAGATAGTAATACAACCCAAACATTGTTAATTGTATCATAATAAAATCTACATTCTTATAACAATGTATCATAATAAAACATACATTCTGATAACAATGATCATATAAACCATACATCTGATACCAATGTATCATAATTAAAATTAGAGGAAACAAAAGGGGAGAAGAAAGAAAAGGTGACAATAGTTGCCTAGCACTTGTCGCCTACTGTAGAGTTTTGACCCACTCCAAAAGTGAGTAAGGTATCTACTCAATAGGTACATCTCTTCTGGACTGATACTGGAGCTTCCTGGGAGGTTTTTTTCACCTCCTAAATATGCAAACATCTTTTGATAGTACCGCTGTCACATCATGTAAAAAGTTCCTGAGACATGTCCTCATGTACCCAATTCATAAATCTCCTTCCATAGTTACAAACAGCATTATGTGGACTACCACTGACAAATGCAAAAGGCTAGCTACCACTCAGTCATCTCCTCTTGCATCATCATCATCATCATCATCATCATCATCATCATCATCTCATCAGCATCATCATCATCATCATCATCATCATCATATCATCATCATCATCATCATCATCATCATCATCATCATCATCATCATTCATCATCTCATCATCATCATCATCATCATCATCATCCTCATCATCATCATCATCATCATCATCATCATCATCATCATCATCATCATCATCATCATCATCCTCAATGGGGGGTGAAGTTAAAAGATCTACTTCAGCAGTAACAATCATGAGCATAAAAGGTAAAAAATACCTCATAAAGAGAAATCATGGGAATCTTTTCCCATACACTTGAGATTATTGTATATCATATCACATGAAAATCCCATAACATCATTTATGAAAATAAAAGACTACAAGACAATCTCTGTGTATTTACAACCAGGTAAACAAAAGATTAACTCCTAAGTGCATGAAAAGTCAAGCGAGAATATATATATATCTCTCTCTCTATCTAACAACCTATATTAAAGTTGTACACAAATGTGAGATAGTAATATTTTCTCCATCATAAGAGCAGAAATACAAAATAAGCACTCAGGAAAAAAACACTTTAAAACACAGAGACCAGGTTGTGAAAAATAAGTATTTAGGAATAAAGTAAGTTCACAAAATCATCTCAGAAGAATGACTCATAGCAAGATTATATTGTAAGCTTTATGAAGGCTGACTGGACAACATGGCGATGTCCAGGCTGTGTGACGTAAACCAACATTTCAATGAAGCGATTCTCCTAATTTTCACACACACAACTTCAATCATGATATTAGTTGCCACAAAGCATTTATCCTAATACATAACATGATATGTTGTAATATATAAATGCTCACCTAAAACGCAGAGAATAAGTGGGCTTTAAATTAACCCATTAACAATGGGTCACCCGCTAACATTGGATAAACATGGCGATTGACCAGACCGCTTTGTCTACCAAGCCTTTGTCTAGACCAGAACGAATATTGCACGTAAGTACAGGGTGTTTGTAAATTCTCACTGCACTTTGTATGTAGAACAGTTGCATGTTGGAGAATATGTTTTCCGTTTGCAAGACACAAAACATACTCTCCAACAAATAGATGTTCTACGTATAAAGTGTAGTGAGACTTTACAAACACTCTGTATTAGACATGTGTGTGTGTGATTCATGGGGATAATTAACCACATTCCTGAGAATTATGAGGTGAGGAAAAGATGCTGGCGCTGGAGAGGCCACACATCGAGAAATTATATTAGTGGTGTACTTGAAGTTCCTTCCTCCTTAAACCAACAGGGGAAACATGTATAGATGAAAACTTAAAATACACGGAGAGGAGAATGTAAGACAGATGAATAATATAGAGACGAGATTGAGAGAGCTGCAGGAGACATGAGAGGATAGTAGGGCTTGGAACGAGGCTATTGAGGGCCCTATACTCCATTGGGGATATAATAGGAAGAAGAAGAAGAAGAAGAAGAGAAGAAGAAGAAGAAGAAGAAAGAAGAAGAAGAAGAAGAGAAGAAGAGAGAAGAAGAAGAAGAAGAAGAAGAAGAAGCAAGAAGAAGAAGAAGAGAAGAAGAAGAAGAAGAAGAAGAAGAAGAAGAAGAAGAAGAAGAAGAAGAAGAAGAAGAAGAAGAAGAAGAAGAAGAAGAAGAAGAAGAAGAAGAAGAAGAAGAAGAAGAAGAAGAAGAGGAAGAAGAAGAAGAAGAACAAGAAGAAGAAGAAGAAGAAGAAGAAGAAGAAGAAGAAGAAGAGAAGAAGAAGAAGAAGCAGAAGCAGAAGCAGCAGAAGCAGAAGCAGAAGAAGAAGAAGAAGAAGAAGAAGAAGAAGAAGAAGAAGAAGAAGAAGAAGAAGAAGAAGAAGAAGAAGAAGAAGAAGAAGAAGAAGAAGAAGAAGAAGAAGAAGAAGAAGAAGAAGAAGAAGAAGAAGAATTTATTGGAATAATAAAGTGGAAAAAAGCCACACAACAATGTTTAACTGCGAAAAATTGTAACGTTAACTTAAACATTTCAAGCTCATAAAAGAAATAACATCCACATTTACCATGCCACTAGCAAACAAAATGTAACAAACAGCACTTTAAACAGTGTCACCAACCGTTAATGGCGAAAGATAACAGGGAGACGCAATTACCTTATCGCGAGCATCACATCTTTAATCAATCCGATTTGAAATATCATACTTAAGCTGTTGCTCTCAACTTTGTTGACTGATTCTGAAGCTTTTAAATGAAGTGTATTTACAAACTGTGTGGACAGCTTTTTTTTTCCCAAGGGGTAGCCGGGGTAGATCGTTGGCTAGTACTCCTGTCTGCCAACCCGGGTGGTCAAGAGTTCGAATCTTATGGAGACGTTGATGTAAGATAAATTGACGTGGTCGTCTCCTTTGTCGACAAATCCTAAAATGGGTTATACTTAGTTGCATATCCTTTACAGGACGTCGCAGTCAACACCAAGATTTTTGGCTGTTGTGATCTCTTGGCAAGTTTACGTTCATTAGTTTGCTATTTATTTCTGAACGACAGGCACCCATACCATTTCGTAAAAAAAAACCCAACGCAAGATGGTTTGCTGCAAAATTTTCTGCAGTTGTTTTAAGATCGCAGGTATGCGGGATTATGAACTGCCTACGGAACCGGTAATGGCACATAATACAAAGAGAAAATTGAATTACGTCAGATAAATGGGAAAAGTGAAGGGGAGGGGATGCAGAGCGGGACCAAGAGAGAGGATGATGGACAGTTTAGCATCACTTCATCGAGGAACATCTACATCACAAAGGGAGACCAAGAGAGAAGATGATGGACAGTTTAGCATCACTTCATCGAGGAACATCTACATCACAAAGTGAGACCAAGAGAGAGGATGATGGACAGTTTAGCATCACTGCATCGAGGAACATCTACAACACAAAGGGAGACCAAGAGAGAGGATGATGGACAGTTTAGCATCACAACATCGAGGAACATCTACAACACAAAGGGAGACCAAGAGAGAGGATGATGGACAGTTTAGCATCACAGCATCGAGGAACATCTACAACACAAAGGGAGACCAAGAGAGAGGATGATGGACAGTTTAGCATCACTAGCATCGAGGAACATCTACAACACAAAGGGAGACCAAGAGAGAGGATGATGGACAGTTTAGCATCACAGCATCGAGGAACATCTACAACACAAAGGGAGACCAAGAGAGAGGATGATGGACAGTTTAGCATCACAGCATCGAGGAACATCTACAACACAAAGGGAGACCAAGAGAGAGGATGATGGACAGTTTAGCATCACTAGCATCGAGGAACATCTACAACACAAAGGGAGACCAAGAGAGAGGATGATGGACAGTTTAGCATCACAGCATCGAGGAACATCTACAACACAAAGGGAGACCAAGAGAGAGGATGATGGACAGTTTAGCATCACTGCATCGAGGAACATCTACAACACAAAGAAAGTCAAGTGGATCGACTTCATAGCACCGGGTTTTATCCCATATGGCTCGGTATTTTCCGCAGGGCGCTTTGCCGAAAGCGTAGCGCACAGCACGAACTCAATAGCTCCAGCGACGGTATCGAACCGTTAACCTTCATAGCGCGAGGCAAGCAGCGTTACAACCTGGACACGGCGACCCCCATTTGTTTCACCAATGACTGGGTGTCACACGTTTCTCTTGATGATAATGATATCACGAAGTTCTCACGATGATACTGTTCATGATATTGATGATAAGTTTTGTGTGATGGTCGTTGTCTAGGTAACGATGTTCATGGTGTGTCAATGGAGATATCTGTCTTGCAATGTAACTCACCCCCGCAGTGCATATTCACCAGGCATTCAACAAGATTCCGTTGGCGCACATAATCCTTTATTACAAAAATAAGACGGACAAACGGAACAGGTTTATACATCCAGAAACATAACGTAATCCCTAGAATATGAAGATCCTCCTCACAATTTAACCAGCACACATCAATGCCTTCTCACGGCTGGCCTCTAATCTCAATCCACAAGACAGGTAATCCAGCTACAATCCTCGGCTGGAGCTCACACAATACAACCCACACATTGGGTTGGAGCCACTGCTCAACTATAGAACCCACTCTGGGGTTTGGCCTACACTCAATACAGAACCCACTCTGGGTTCCGGCCTGTCTTCCCAACTCGAAGAACAACACAACACCCGAGCTTTCTCTTAAACGACCCGACCCGCAGTCGGTCTCTTCTCTCACTACCCTTCCAGTCTCTTGACTTCACACAACACAACTCTCTTTCGACCCATCCCCCCTGGGGCCTTCCCCTCATATCCGCCCCACTATTTCTCAGTACTGGCTGTTTTCTCATAGCCAGGTCAGTCGCTTTACTGTCTCCCACTCTCATCTCCATTCTTCCTCATGCCCGGTCACTCACCTCAATGTCAGTGACCCAGGCTTATGTCATTACCCCCCTCTTAAAAGAAAACTTCGTTTTCAAATATTGGGAGACTAAAACTTACTAAACATGTGACCCAGACATATAGCCTGGGTAGCCCTAAGTATGACTGCCCCTTACTCCAGCTACCACCCTAAATAATACACCAAATGCTCATAGTACACTCCTATATTCCTCACACATAAATACAACCATCTATCTTGTGTATCAATGCATGACCTAATACATCACATAATAATAATAATAATACATAATAGAAAAGCATTATACCTATGTACCCACAGGTCTATTAATATCTTTAAGAAGACACACTACTACTTTGTCCCGTAAACTAACCATCATCCACGAACATATGATGAAGCTCTGCATCGCCCCATATAATGTATTAATACCCCACCATACTATCACACCCCATATAGTATATATATTGTCTATCTATATAGAAGCACCTGTTACTAGTCTATGTGGCCTCCTGCCTTTGGTAATTCCTTGACAGCAAGTCTGCCAAGTTGTTGTCTTCGCCCCGTATGGGCATCGGCAGGAATGCATATTCCTGCAACAATATGCTCCAGCGATGAACCCGTGCGTTCTTCATCGCTGCCGAATGGATGAATGTAAGTGGTCTGTGATCCGTTTGCAGGATGAATTGTCTGCCCAACAAATACTTGGAGAGTTTGTGTACCGACCATACAATCGCCAGGGCCTCACGTTCTAAGGTTGAATAATGTTCCTCTGGTGGTGTGAGTTTTCTGCTAACGTATAGTACTGGATGCATGAGGTTGTTCTTTTCTTGCATCAAACATCCTCCGATTCCTGTCGATGACGCGTCTACCCGGAGGGTAAATTGTTGATCCAGATCAGGCAGTCTTAAAATGGGACAACTGGAAAATACCTGCTTAATCCTTCTCAGTGCCTCCTCGCATTGCTGCGTCCATACAACTTTGTTAGGTCTGCCCTTTTTATTCAGTCACCAAAGTTTTTGTTCGTTTTAATAGTTATTCTCCCTCGGCTGGAAATGTCTACGACGCTGGATTTCAAAGCGACTTGTCGTTTTGTTGAATGGTTCCTGAATTCACGTGGTGATCAAAAGTTCCAACTGTCGACAAAAGTTGAAGATGATAGTGATATCCACCCTGTTCTGTCTTGACACAGTCCGTAACGTTATTGTACTTTCTCTGTACGTGGTAATAATCCAAAGTGTTCTTTCGATTTGTTGTTACTCTCGTTGCGGAGATGGCGCTTCGCTGTATCATTAATGTTATGGATTTTCGTTATCCGACAAGATTCACCAAAAAGAAAAGAAGAATGGCAGCCAATGTTCAGCGCTTTAAATTTGGATATATAGATCCTTATTGGCAAAGAAATGCGACAATGGTTGCGATGACGATAAGTTAAAACTGTTTGCTCATAACAGAATAATGATGACAAAGGCTTGAACAAAGACGAACAATCAAGTCTGGTTTCACACAAAACGCCTTGTTTTGTTCATTCACAATGAGTCAGCTTGACCACCATAGGTCGTGGAAATTCCCGAGTATCTTTCCTCCTTGCACCCCCAACTCACAATGTCATCTCAATTTCTCTTTATCACCCTCAGTGAAAAATTCCCCCGTAAGACAGTTTTCACACACACTTGACCGCCCCACCCGGCTGCGGTATTAACTTCGTGGAAAATCACACTTTCCACTGCTGCCCTAGCACGGCTGTGGTGGGGGTTAACGTAACTTTCCCCTCGTACCTGGACGCTGGTGTACCCACCCGTCCTCTTTACTGCGTCGAATAATCTTGACCAGTCAACTTGCAACAACACAGTGCTCTTGCCTCCAGCACACACACACACCTGTCCTCGCCACTCTGAATTCAACACTCGTCTTTAATTTCCGCACTGCTGCCTGGTATCAAATTTACCTGTCACCGTAATGGACTCTCCCGGTTAGTCTGTCCTGCGTTAATTCTTGGCGTCCCCGCCTCGTCTGTTTATGCGTGCTGACCGCCGTTAATTTACCTGTAGTGGACTTGATGTGAACTGACTGCTCGCCTGTGACCTCCGCCGCGTACCCTCCCCGCGCGCTGACAGTTATTTCACGATGTGGCGTCTTACACACACACACGCTGGATATTCCCACTCCCTTCTGGATTAATCCCGTCTGTCTGTGTGAATTATCTGGCGCACACACCGAAGAGTTCACATTAACCTCTTGAATCAACGATGTCTGGCTTGATGGAACGTAGTCACAGATAATAACTCCTCTCTCAGCGAAGAGCCCACAAATATCTCAGAATGACAACACTGTCTATAATGCAATGGGTTTCTCAATATATCCCCGTCGTTCTTGCCAGGACAGTCCCCAGATGTCACACGTTTCTCTTGATGATAATGATATCACGAAGTTCTCACGATGATACTGTTCATGATATTGATGATAAGTTTTGTGTGATGGTCGTTGTCTAGGTAACGATGTTCATGGTGTGTCAATGGAGATATCTGTCTTGCAATGTAACTCACCCCCGCAGTGCATATTCACCAGGCATTCAACAAGATTCCGTTGGCGCACATAATCCTTTATTACAAAAATAAGACGGACAAACGGAACAGGTTTATACATCCAGAAACATAACGTAATCCCTAGAATATGAATATCCTCCTCACAATTTAACCAGCACACATCAATGCCTTCTCACGGCTGGCCTCTAATCTCAATCCACAAGACAGGTAATCCAGCTACAATCCTCGGCTGGAGCTCACACAATACAACCCACACATTGGGTTGGAGCCACTGCTCAACTATAGAACCCACTCTGGGGTTTGGCCTACACTCAATACAGAACCCACTCTGGGTTCCGGCCTGTCTTCACAACTCGAAGAACAACACAACACCGGAGCTCTCTCTTAAACGACCCGACCCGCAGTCGGTCTCTTCTCTCACTACCCTTCCAGTCTCTTGACTTCACACAACACAACTCTCTTTCGACCCATCCCCCCTGGGGCCTTCCCCTCATATCCGCCCCACTATTTCTCAGTACTGGCTGTTTTCTCATAGCCAGGTCAGTCGCTTTACTGTCTCCCACTCTCATCTCCATTCTTCCTCATGCCCGGTCACTCACCTCAATGTCAGTGACCCAGGCTTATGTCATTGGGTGTACATGAGGCATAAAGCTGTGGTGGTGTTTGTCCATTAAATATAATGATGACCATTCATTTCATCCAGAGGGGTTGAAAGTATGGAACCGTGAGTTCTAAGATGGCTGGTAAGGCCTATTTTGGCTCGAAATGTTCTTTGACAATATGGGCAAAAATTGCTTGACGCTCTAGGAGGATTTTACAGTGGATTTTGTGTCCAGTCGTTTTTTTTTTGTTTTGTTTTTTTAAACAGCTCTTGCAGTCTTGTTTGCTTCGCAAGATGCCATTGGATGAAGAATGACTTGTGCGATGAAATTGATTTTAATAGGGAAGATCTGCGCAATTCGTCGACCACACTCTCTCGCCTGAGTCCATCTGTATCCAGTGGCAAGACAAGTCAAACCGACTGGTGACGAAAACAGGTGTAGTGGATGACCAGGACGCTCTACGTGCCTTGCCGTGCTCATTACATTCCACAATAGAAAGCTGCGGTTAGACTAACACCATAAGGCATGGGCGATTAGAAGAATAAGATGGCTAGTTTGATACTGACCAAATAAACTGAGTGCTGTTTAGTCAACATAAGATATAGTCCTAGTACCACAACAGAAGGTGGCCAAGGTGTCAGAATATTCACTTGGCACACGGAGAGGCATATGTTCGTTTCTACTAATGCTTAGTTTTATGATAAAATCCAGGCCTCAATATTTCACGGCTTAAATTTGTTCCAGACGAAATGGCCCAAGATTCGACGATATAACCTTATAAAATGACTACCGGAAATGATAACAGAAAAGTAATGGCGGCGGTCGTTGTAAAACTGACAACATTGTCGTTTGTATGCTTTCCGGTAATCGAAAATATAGACATATGTCGCAAAGTTGTCTAAGACTTAGACTGAAGGTCAAAATTTGGGTTTGGTAAAGTTTATCACAGTTTTTGTTTCGTTTCGTTTTGTTCTAGTTTTTGTTATAATCAGACTCTTTATAGTCGAGCGCTTGCGAAAACATTTGTCCAGTAGGCTTTAACTGTACGTGACGAGGCAAAGAGATGAAGAAAAGAGGGGTGCGGGGAATAAAGAGAGGGAGGGATTAAAAAAAAAACAGATCGAGACTCAGAGAGCGAGAGATACAAAGACAGAGACAGGGAGACAGAGAGACATATATATATATATATATATATATATATATATATATATATATATATATATATATATATATATATATATATATAAAGAGACAGAGACAGAAAGCAGAGAGTCAGGGAGACAGCTATGGAAAGAGACAGAGAGATGAAAAGAGAGACAGAGAGATATAGAAAGAGGCAGTGAGATATAGAAAGAAACTGAGACGGGAGGCAGGGAGACAGGGAGACAGAGAGATATAGAAAAAGACTGGGAGATATAAAAAGAGACAGAGAGATATAGAAAGAGAAAGAGAAATATAGAAAGAGACAGAGAGATATAGAAAGAGACAGAGAGCTTATAGAAAGAGACAGAGAGATATAGAAAGAGACAGAGAGATATAGAAAGTCACAGAGAGATATAGAAAGAGACAGAGAGATATAGGAAAAGACAGAGGGAAATAGGAAGAGACAGTGAGATATTGGAAGAGACAGGGGATATAGGAAGAGACAAAGGGATATAGAAAGAGACAGGGAGATATAGGAAGAGACAGAGGGATATAGGAAGAGGCAGAGAGATGAAAAGAGAGACTGAGAGATATAGAAAGAGCCAGAGACAGGAGACAAGGAGACGTAGAGATATAGAAAGAGACAGATGAAAAGTGAGACGGAGAGATATACAAAGAGACAGAGACAGGTGGCAGGGAGACAGTGAGACAGAGGTATAAAAAGATACAGAGAGATGGAAAGAGAGACAAAGACACAGAGCCAGTGAGAGAGAGGGAGAGAGATAGGGGTGGGGGAGGGAGAGTGACAGACGTGGATGTAAAAAGGGAGAGTAAGAAAGACAGAGAGGCATAGACTGACAGAGAGAGAGAGAGAGAGAGAGAGAGAGAGAGGTAAAGGTAGAGAGAGATAAAGAGACACAACAAGAGACAGAGAGTGATTCAGAGAAATCCATAGAGACATGGCGATGGAGAAGAAGAAGGAAAAATGGTAACACACACATAACTAAGAGAGAGAGAGAGAGAGAGAGAGAGAGAGAGAGAGAGAGAGAGAGAGAGAGAGTAGAAAGTCGGGATGTGAAAAACAGACAGAAAAAGAGGAAGTAAGGGAGACAGAGAAATAAACTTAGTGAGAAATACAGAGAGAAAAAAAGAGTGAGAGAAAGAGAGAGAGAGAGAGACAGAGAGAGAGAGAGAGAGAGAGAGAGAGAGAGAGAGAGAGAGAGAGAACGAACGAACGAACGAACGAACAAACTTTATTTTAAAAGGGTAACAAATTGGGCACGCATTCGGCCCTTTCAATCACTCATCTTTCATTTATCAAATGTGCATGTTACATTAACATAGGGGAAAAAACATTGTCAAATGGATTTTGTAAGCATAAACAATGCATATTACGCCTGATACATTCACATGAGAAAAAAAAAACATTATCAAATGAAAGTTGTAAACATAAACAGTGCATATTGCATTGTTGTGAGACACATCCTCCATCCACCCTCATATCCCGCAGCCACCAACACATCCCCACCCACATAATCTCCCCCATCCACCCACACATACCTCCACGCACTCACACAGACCAGGCGAACATACATGCCGCCACACACCCACACACATTTCCCCAAGAAGAAGAAGAAGAAGAAGAAGAAGAAGAAGAAGAAGAAGAAGAAGAAGAAGAAGAAGAAGAAGAAGAAGAAGAAGAAGAAGAAGAAGAAGAAGAAGAAGAAGAAGAAGAAGAAGAAACCACACACACATACCCCCGCCAACCCACACATCCCGCACCTATCCACACACATATCCCGCACTCTCACAATTTTCCCCACCCACCCACACACACATCAGCCAACCTACACCAACTCACCCACCCAATATTCGCCACCTCTCAACTACACATCCCCACCTATACACACATCAACACCCATAAACACATCTCCCCACCTGCCCACACATATCCTCCACCCATAACCCAAAAACACACAACTCCTACCCACACACACCACGCCACTCACATATACCCCACCCACACACATCCGCCGCTCACACACATCTTCTCACAACTACACACCTCCCCCCACCCATACACTCATCTCTCACACACATCCACCCACTCACGTACTCATCCATCAACCACTCACACCCACACATCACCCACGCGCCCATCAATCAACACATGCATCTCTCATCTACCCTCCCACCCACACACACCCCAGCCACCCAGCCAAATACACATCCCCCATCCTCAAATACATCCTTCAATCACCTGCACATCCCACACCTCCCCCACCTCTCACACATCTCCCCTCCCACACAAAACTCCACCCATAAACACATCCCCCCACACTCATCCCCCACATACATTCCCCATACACATCCCCGCCCACGCATCTCCCCACCCACTCACACATCCTCCACCTACAAACATCCTCACCACCCACACATACATCCTCCACCCACTCACATTTACCCCATCCACACTCAAACACTCCCACCCACACAGACATATCCCATTCACAGACACCCCCACACTCATCCCCCACACCCATTACACACCAATCCCCCACCCCACACATTCTCCTACACACCCATTCACCCACGCAAACACACACTCCCTACCCACATCCCCTCCCAACCCACCAACACCCACATACTTCCAACTATCCTCTCAAATATACCCCCACCCACACACACACCTATCCCTCACACACATACATTCACCACCGACTACACATCCCTTCACACATCCACACATCACCCATTAACCCATACACATACACCATACACACCCACAGACAGACAGACAGACAGACAGACAACAGACAGACAGACAACAGACAGACAGACAGACAGACAGACAGACAGTCGGGAACGGGAACTTATAAGACTACTTATATGAATTAAATGGGATGCTCCCCATCAGGGCCTGGGCGAAGCCGGGCCGGGTCAGACAGACAGGCAGACAGACATATAGACAGAACGAACGAACTACGAACGAACGAACAGACTTTATTTTCAAAGGGTAACAAATTTGGCACGCAGGCCCGTCTTACATTCGGCCCTTCCATTCACTCATCTTTCTTTCATCAACAGTGCATAGGAAAAAACATTGTCACATGGATTTTGTAAACATAAACAATGCATATTACTATGTTATGAGACACATCCACCACCCACCCACACATCCCCCATTCACTCCAACTCCCCCACCCAACCACACACATAACCCACACACACATACATTACCCCACCCATCCACCACATCCCTACACCTACACATCTCCCCACCCACACACACCTCTCACCCACCACACATCCATCCACCCACACCCCAAGCACACATACATTCAATAACCCACACATCCCCCACCTACACACATCTCCCCACCCACTCACATATCCTCTACCCGTCCCATTACCCACCAACAATCAGAAGGAACTCGTTCACCCAGCAAAGACGTGAAAGAAGAGGAGGAAGGGAACGTCCTCTTCCAACCAAACAAGAAATCCTCAAAAACACAAGAAAAACAGAACGAAAACAGCGATTCGGAAGGGCCACTTTTCATCAACACAGATACTGACACCCACGACGGAGACCAAGAGGAGGACGACAACAACAAAGGAAACACCACAGAGGGAGATAAAACCCAAAACTAAAGACAAGACAGACAAAGGTACTAACTCTTAAACTACACATTAATTAGTTGTTTTTTTTAAATTATTTATAAATGGCTGACAATTTATGTTTAGTTAGTTTAAATATCCGTGGGATGAAAATGAAATTACAACATCATATAGTCACACTCATACACAAACACAAGCCAGATTTCTTTTATTACAAGAAACTAACATCAAAACAGATTTTGAAGCAGCAGAATTAGTGACACGGCTAGGATTAAGAAACTCGTGTTTCAGTTTGGCGAAACATAACGTAGGGTCAGGGACAGCCATTCTCCAAATCTCCGACACGTGGACTATTTTTAGAACACACGCAGACGCACAAGGTAGAATTTCCACAGTTCAAGTTAAAAACGACACACACTCATTTGTCATTGTGAACATACACGCACCACCTAACTACAATTATCAACCTCTATTTTATGAAAATTTAGACGACTTACTAACACAGACATACAGGGGACAAAATATTGTTCTTGCCGGCGATTACAATTGTGTTCTTGAAGATTTAGACGTGGTAGGTGGGGAGGTGAGAAAACAGCTGAGGAGAGCCTGCAGGGACAGTTTACATCAACTTGACACACTACGAAATATAATCGATACACACAACCTCACAGACGCATTCAGGCATACACACCCCGACAGTAGAGAAACGACATACACAAACAAAACACACAACAAATCATCTAGATTAGACCGGATTTACACGCCCGCAACACATCACATCATACAAACCAAACACCTACGGGAAACATTAGATTACACAGACCACAAAGCAATACTAGTACACATCAGTACAAACAGCACAAACACGCAGCCAAACAAAAGGTCACCTCACTGGAAGTTCAATAATTTATTATTGGAACACTCAGAATATGCAAAATATATGAAACAGCTCATACACACGTACACAGACAATATACCGACTGAGAACATCACACAATACTGGGACTTATTGAAAAACACCATACGTGGATGGGGAATGTGTGGGTGTGTGTGTGTGTGGCTTAGGGATGTGAAGGTGGGTGAGGGATGTGTATGTGTAGGGGTGGCATGCGTGAGTGGGTGGAGGATGTGTGTGGGTAGGGGTATTGTGATCGAGAGATGTTTGGTTGGGGGTGGGTGGGTGGTGGTGTGTGGGTGCGTAGTGGAGGATGTGTGTGTGTGTGAGTGAGTGTGTGTTGGTGGATGTGTGGGAAATGCGTGTGTGGTGGAGAGAGGTGTGTGGTTTGTTGATTGGGGATAATGTGTGGGTGGGGTATGTGTGTGTGGGTGGGGGGGGGGGGGGTTGTGGTGTGTGGGAGGGGGTATGTGTGGTGGATGGGTAAGGGTATCTGTGTGGGCGTGGGTGGGAATATTGTGTGGTATGTGGGTGGGGATATATATATATATATATATATATATATATATATATATATATATATATATATATATATGTGTGTGTGTGTGTGTGTGTAGGTGGGGATGTGTGGTGGCATGTGGGTGTGATATGTTTTGGTGAAGGATATGTGTGTGTGCGGTGCGTGGGTTGGGAATATTGCGTGGTAGGGGATGTATGCGATGTGCGGGTGGGGGATGTGTGTGGTGGGGAATTGGGTTAGGACATGTGTGGGTGGGTGGAGGATGTATGTGTGGGTGGTGGGGTGTGTGTGAGTGGATTGGGGATGTATGGTTGGTTAGGGAGATGTGTATGTGTGTGTGCGTGGGGGGGGGGGGAAGGGGGTAGGGAGATGTCAGTTGGTGGGGATGTGTTTTTATGGTTTGGGGATGTTTGAGTCTATGTGCGATGTGTGGGTTGGTGGGGGATTGTGTGCGTGGGTGGGGAATATGTGGTCGATGGTGATGTGGCTGGGGATGGGTGGTTGGAGGTGTGGATGGGGAGAGGATGTGTGGGTTAGGATGTGTATGTGGGTGGGCGTGGGATGTGTAGGTTGGTGGGGGATGTTTGTGGGTGGCCAGTGTGCTTTGGTTGGAGGAACAGGTGAGGACAGTGTGTGGGTGGGGGATGTGCGGGAGGGGAATGGGTTGGTTGGTGGGGTATGTATGTGTCCCTAGGTGTGCATGTGTGTCGGTAGGTGGGTGTGGGTGGGGTGATGTATGGGTAGGTGGGAGATGGGCCTCATAACATGGTAACTTGCCTTTTTTATGTTTACAAAATTCATTTCACAATGTTTATTTTTCTTCCCATGTAAATGTATAATGCTCTTGATGACCGAAAGACGAGTGATTGGAAGGGCCGAATGTAAGACGGGCCTGCGTGCCCAATTTGTGACCCTTTTAAAATAAAGTTGATTTGATTTGATTTGTTGTGATTGTGTAGCATTCTAGTTGGGTGTTTGCTGTCCAAAAAATTAATATTGTATCCCTGGCTGATTTGTTTTCATTATATTTGCATGGGCGGTTGGCGGGCTACCCTAGTGTCAAATAAGTTCGTTTGTATGGCACAAGGATACGTTCTGTACTAACGGTTGTCAGTTCGTTTGTAGCGACCTCGCGTTTAGTTAGTACATGTGTCGTTTAGTGATAGTCTTATCCGTTTGTTAGCTATCAATTATCAGCGTTTCTTTTATATGTGATTAGATATGTGCGTCTACGTTACGTTTCCCTTACTTCTCTCGTAGCTGTTGATTTGTCTTGTGGCGTGATATACTTTTATTTCCTATATTTTCTACCTGTTTTCTGCAATTTACATATTGTAACGAGTTAGGACGATATTTATTTCACGCCCGGCTTGCTGCATTGTTCGTTAATTGTGTTTACAACATTATTGAATTTTGTGGCATTTCCTTCAACATTTTATACTTTTGATACGTTTACTATTATCTTCCCAACGCATTGCATTTTGTCGATGAGGCGGTTTTGCCTAAGGTAGAACCTATTATAATTAGTTCTAATTAATATAGACTGTAGTCTTGTTAAAGCTAGAGAGTGATACTTAGCTCTGTTAGTTGAAAATAGATTAGTGAAGTGTTGATAAGCTTTACCAGTTGAGAATTGAGTAATGAGGGATAATTGGGATATTCCAGTGGGTGCTCCCTGGTG